>CAAKHB010005917.1:30114-49854 GCA_901007665.1 Aeoliscus strigatus | reverse complement strand
CAGTTGTTTCAGATGTGCCTCCCAGGACACATTTCTCTATATTGGATTGAGTGATTTGTTAGATAAGAATTTTTTTCCATTGAAAATGGGCATTAGCGCTGTCTGATAAATCATATTTATATATATATATATATATGCAAATATTTGACCTATCGACAATGAACGTGACCTATTCATGTTCATTGTTTATTAAAAACATGCATTTTTAAAATTGTGTTATTTATTCGGTGGGAGTGTTTTGATTCGAGATGGATGGATGGATCGATCCCATGAGGGAAATTCACATTACAGCAGCAAACATCAATAGAGGTAAAAATAAGTGCTTAAAATGAAATTAAATGAAGTAGAAGGAAAAATGATAACTTACAAATATGAACTAAAACTAGAGCACACAATGTCTAAACGCATTTACAAAATATAATTACTTACATTCAAATACAATTACATCATTGATGCTAATCTTTGTCAACATTAAGCATTCACTTGCTGTGAACATGGACGTCATGAATGAACCAGCTGTTCAGATGTTTTCGTATATGTTGTCGTATAACAACAATCCCACTTTGTAAAAGTCCATGTGACCATCATGTTTCAACTTTCATATTTTCCATCTTTTGAAAAAAAAATTATAATAGATACAAACATGTAGAACACCAAATTATTAACAATTATTTAACAATATCACTTCCTTGTCAGTGCACCATCAATCCTGCTGTTGGGTATTTGACTATGAGAGCTACAATATGACCCTTTATACCCTTAAATTATTCTTTCTCACACTGTGGTTCTTAAAATTCCACACATGATCATCGTTTGCTTCTATCTATCTGCAGTTATATTATCCCCAAATCTTTGGCATTAAGGCCCATTTGACACTTTTTCAAAAGAGCTCATAATGAGTGTGGCAGCCTGACAGAAGTGGACTGTCGTCTGGGGTTTCAATAACCTGAATGTGCTGCGTCGAAGTCAATTTTCAGGCACCAGACGAGGAAAGTTCTGATTTCTAACCATATAACTAACCTAACTTTTGAACTTTATTTTTTTCAGATTTCAAGCCCTGTTTTATTTATTTATTTTTTTATTTTATTTAAATTTCTTATTATTCAAGGTGAGAGAAGAGACAAGACAAACGAAAGCATACGTTTACGGACAATGACAAATAAGGAGTCCTGACTGCAAAAGAACAAGATTAATTTGAGTGAAGAGGAAAGGATACATATGTGTGTGTGCGTGCGTGTTTGCTTAATAGAGCATGTGTCGGATTTGTGTGTGTAGGTGCGTTTACATATATGAGAAAAAGAACGTATGATGAAAATTATCATCATCATCATCAAAAGCATGAAATAGCCTAAAATGATGAGCCTTTGGTGATTAAATGGTGTATAATGAAGTTCTGACTTCCACCCAGGCAGTTCCTTGTGTATCTTTACTCTAGTTCTATTTCTTCTTCTTTGATTCCAGTGTTAATAATTCGTTTCTAACAGGTGGAGAACGTGCGCAAACAGTGCAACATTCAGATCCACAGTATGGCTGACGAGCTGACTGCACTGCAGCTGGTACGAGAGCCCCCCCCCCAAACACACCCACACACACTCTAGCTGTCTGCTCATCCGTCATCCCGTTAGCCTGCAACTCTTTCATTGGCTTTACCCATCTTTGTTTTCTCTCTTCATCTCTGCAGGAGTGTGCAGATAAGCAGCGTCAGATTGAGAGGTCCTTGCGAGAGAGGAAAGCTGTAGAAGAGGAGCTGGAAAAGGTTTGATAGTTGCTTTGATATTTATTAAACAATCCGGTTTCCTGATCGTGCTCAAGTCCCTTTGTCTTTCTGTGTGTGCGTGTGTTTGTGTTTTAGGTGTGTAAGGAGGGGAGGGCCGAGCCGGAGTTCAGGAAGATTGATGAACTCCACCATCGGTGTCTTAATGCAGAAAGGATAAAGGATGAAATGACCATCAGTCTGCAAAGCACCCAGAACAAACTAAAACAAATAGAAATGGAGTAAGTAGAGGGGAAGCATAGAGAAACCAATCAATGAATGAGGTGTATGCATGTTTGATTTTGGCAAAACATGCGACGATCAGGTCCCAAATTTGTTTGTGCTTGAAACTGGAGGGGAATTACCAAGAGTGGAATAGAATTAGTGTAGTATTATTGACCTATTTGTCACTCTGGTGGTCTGTGTTTTGAAGGACGTGTATCAGCAGGTGGAACAGGTCCTGACTGGACCTGTCCTGGTAAGGCAGAGGGCAGTGAATAATCTTTTGGGCTGTGTTGACGGCCCTCTGGAGAGCTTTCTTGTCCTGGCTGGCATACCACACAGATATGCAGCTTGCCAACATGCTCAAAGTTCACAGACCAGTTGTGGACCAGCGCAACAGCAAGCTAGAATACCCCAGGATACAGTAACTGGTTGTAGCTGGTGATCTCTCCGTATGATGCTGATGTAGCAGGTTGATTTTGACAGATAAGTATTATCCCAGCATCAATTCACGGAGATAAAACAAAACAAGTTCCAAAACAAAAAAAGAGGTGGTTTCACAAGCCGTTTTGTGAATGTGACAAGAATTTGTGATGAGTGTGCAAAATACTATACCATAAAATGTATGTTTTTTGATTTTTTTTTTCCTCTCCCTCATTCCTCAATCTGTAGCCACTGTGAGGAACTGTCCCGCTGCCAGGAAGAAGTGCAGCGGCTGCAGCGGTGTCTGACCGCCGCCCGGGAAGATTGTGCCAATCTTAGTGCGGAGCGGCTACAGCTGCAGCAGGAGAACTTGCAGCTCCGCCGGGAGATGGATGAGCTGCGCAAGGCCAGCATGATGGTCCAAAAGCAGGCCAAGCAACAGGCAAGTTTATGATTTAATGACATGGGAAGGATTCCGAGTCAAATGGAGGGAGAATATTGCTCTCTACAAGTAGTGTGGGCTGGAAAAAAGTGGTTTGGACGTAGGAGGTGTAGTGAAAGGCAAGAAACTCTACAAGGTCACATCCCATTAGAATAATGAACAAGGAGGATTAAAGGGATACTGGAGTGGGAGTGGAGGATACACTGCCAGCTAAAGGGTCCGTCCGCTGATTTAGAGTTGCTTTTCTTGGCAAGAAATGCAGTGATTCAAATGGATCGAGCACAGGTAGACATAGCCTGACTTCTACCACTTGTCTCTGGTCAGATTGCAACATGTAACCATACCATAGCAGCAGGATCAGAAATACTTATAGTTACTCGTGGCAGCAGTTCCAGCCTATAATCGAAATATAGTAATGGAATACAGTTTAATAATTAATCATTATTTGAATAAAATAAATCACTGTAAAAGTGTTCATATAATGTTTGAATGTTTGTAAGTGGTAAAATCCAGATAAGAATAATGTGCTTATCTATCTATATCCATTCAGGAAGTTATCCAGAGAGCATATCCCGTGTCTGTTCTCATTCATCTCTGACAAGCCAAGAGGAAGATTTGTAACCTCAACGATCAAGGTTATTTTCTCTGATGGCTCAAATTGAAAACGCTCCTCCAGAGCCACAAAGACGACATAAACCTGCTTTCAGCATCTGAATACGGCTCCTCCGAGTGAAAAGATACTTATGTGTAAAAATGAACAAGTGACCCTGCGATGAAGAGTAGGGTCGAGTTGTTTGTTCAGTGTTTGGCTTCTAAGTCAGAGAGGTGTCATTATTACTGAACGAGTTCCATGGCAGAACATGTTTAACAGAGAACTGACCTGTAATGCAGGGAAGACAGACACACACCTGCAGAAAGTGAAAAAAGGATTTATGATATGACAACGGTTAAAGCATTACCTCTGTAGTTTTTCGACCACCATTTGCCATATTGTCCCATACGGTTGAGTCACAGAGATTACGAGGTTATAAAATAATTGGATTCAGTCCAATACGGAATGGAAACGGTAGCCAGCAATTAAGTTTGTCTGTTAAATGTGCTTTTTTTAAAACCACTGACAGACTGTTACTGTCAGTTTGTGATGACATCATGGAAACGATTCCTCCAAAGATTGGTTACACTTAGTCGACGTTTGTCGGATTCTATTGTAAAAGCCTTTTCAGTGTTATGTGGTTGGTGATGTTGGCAGCAACACTTTTTTAAAATAATGGCTGTAGTCTTGTTTTTATTTTATTTTTACATTTTTGGTCTGATTTTGTTCATTTGTTCCTGTTTTTTGAAAATGGGACTTTTTCTATTTTTTAATTTTCTCTGCCTGTATGCATGTATGACGTGTTTTTATGTGTGCACGGAACTTCATATTTTATTTCATTACAGAAAGGTTTTGACATGCATGGCATCATCTAGTTCATGTATCCATCTTTGGTATAATATTAAGCTGTTTCTGTGGCTGTTTCTCCAACTCCGTATGTCACTCTTTCCCAGCAGCAACTCACCTCCAGTCAGTTTTCTAAACACTGTTTTTACACGTCACTCTCTGTCAGAGTCCTTTCTATAATGTGAATGCGCCGTTGTCTTTTCCCAGGTGTCACAGATGGAACAAGCGTACAGCCTGAAGGAGCAAGGGTTTGATGCACGGGTGAGGGAGCTGGAGGAAAGCAGCCGAAGTTCAAATACCGATCTGACTCGCCTCCTTACGGCGCAGCAGAAAAGCACCCAGCGCTGGAAGGATGAGTCGAAGAACCTGGTTCAGGCCTTTGAAACTCAAATCGCACATCTTAAGTATGAAGTAACAATTTTGATTTTTTTTTTTTTTCAAACCTGGTGAATTAAAGGAGAAGACAATGCGAAACATTACCTGAGAAATGAGATTAGAACCTTTCGGCTGTTTCAAACTACATCAGATTAGATAGGAACTTAATTAGTCCTTCGGGAAGGATTCCAGCAGCAGCACAATACTGTACCGTAATACAAAATCATATGTGGTTGTCTGTGGCTCAGCAGTTGTAAACAGAATACAAACAATTAACCAGAAGGTGCAGATTTGAAAATGTACAAAACTGGACATATGCATAGAGATAGTCAGTAAAATAGCAGTAGCACGGACTGTAATAGATTAATACATTGTAGAGGCTTTTGTATTGAAAAGAACTATATGATAATAATAATAATTAGTAAACATTACAATGTAGATAGATACAAAGAATTAAACAATATAAAAACCTTGCAAAAACAAGCCAATAAAACATGTTTCATCAAGTCATTTGAGCTATATATATATATATATATATATATATATATATATATATATATATATATATATATATATATATATATATATATATATATATATATATATATATGTGTGTGTTACATTTAATACATAATATAAACTGTTCAATTTGTGTTTGTGGTCAGGTCTGATCTTCCTAACATCCTAACACAGAAGTCAAATTGTTTGCCCTGATCCACAGAAGCACAATATTTTTAAAATGTTAATGATGTAGATATTTTTAGGTTGCTGTAGTGTGTAAAGTTACCGTTCCTTTCAGGGCTGAGCTGAACCGTCAGAAGCAAAGGACTCATGAGCTGCAGATACAGCTGCAAACGAACCACAATACCATTGCTGAGGTACACACACACACACACACACACACACAAGCAAACATTCAGTTTTTAAAGATGAAATGCTGTATGATCATCCTGCGCCGCTGTGAGACACTGTTGTCTACCCGATGGTAGGCGCTGACCTTTGCTGTTCAGCTGCTGTGAGTAAATACGTGGCCTCCTGTTGTCTCAGACAACTGGCAAATTGCTAAAACACGAAATATTTTATTTTCAAACAAGCATTTGTGAACAGACCGTCACATACGCGCCGTGCTGTCTGACTCAATGTGTGAATGAAAGATGAAATGTCTAACGGAGGGAATCCTCGGGGCTGACAGAAATCTCTGTGATGACTCTTCACAAGCAAACAAATGACACTGATTTAACTTTACTTATTTGCCGACAGTTCCAAACAGGTCTGTGTATAACAATAGTGACATCTGATGTATCCATCTTGTGATTGCTTGTATTTACAGAAAAAAAAAAAAAAAAGCGGGGCGGGGAATACTTTGCATTGTTGCATGTGTGCCTCAATCCAAATCAATTGTGTTTTTGTGCAGTATGAGCGACAGCTAGCAGAGAACCAAGAGAAGGTTAGTCGTCTCCAGAGGCGACTGACGCAGGCTGAACAAAAAGCAACCACTGCTACACAACAGGTACGGGCCAAACCGATGCACTTTGTAGTCATAGGGTGATGTAGACCTTGTAAACATGCCTGAATAAAACTGCCCGTGTGTTGTGTGTGTGTGTGTGTGTGTCTTGGGTGAATGCGGATGTCATTTATCTGACAGTTGTTATATTTTTTTCCACCTCCAGTTGACATTGTTGGCATCCCAGAGAAGGAAAACAGCCATGGTTGATCCAGAGACTGTATAATGTCAGTGCTCACTGTGCTGTTGCATAAATGGCACAGCCACGAAACACATTCTCAGTTTGATATGAGCGGTGTGCTACAAGGTACACGACTGCAGGTGTGTATATTTATCATCGTCCAGTTGTGACATTCTTGTTTGCCAAATGTTTTCTGGTGCAGTGTGTGTGCGAAGATAGAATGAGTGTTAGAAAAAAGAAACTTAAATTAAAAAAAATAAAATAAAATCCAAAAATCCAATACACAAATGTATTTCATTCCACTCTGATTCCATTGGTAACACAATGACAAACGAGTAAATGTTGTTTGCATTTGTTTTGTTTTACATTTCCTGCCTTAAAGCATGTTAAGTAAACAGAAAAACACTGGGAACTGCTCCACTGACTTTAGAAGTTTAGGATTTTGGACTGTGGTTGTGCCTAACTTCATTAAAGCAATTTCATCTGCTACATATTCATGTTCATCTGTGGGTAAATTCTGAACTCTGTACGTTCTGCTTGGAATGAGGGTGAATTACGGTTTAATTATTAAAGCGACACTACAGTGTGTTAAAATTAAACTCTACAGTACATCATTCAGTAGTTTGCTGTCCGACATCCAGGTGAAGACATTGGTCCTTCTCAGACGGTCACGGATTACATATGGGGGAACTTATTAGCTACATCATAAAACTTAAATATTTGTACATAAATTCAGCTCTGTTCCTTTTGTACATGCTGCTTTGAAATGAATGAACATATGAAGGAAACTATACTTTACTATTCCCTGTGATTCCTGAACCTGTGCAGTGTTTTTTTAAATGTGTTTTACTGTTTTATTCTTGTACGGCGTCTTTTAGTGCCTTAAATAAAATGTATTATTATTATTATGAAACACTGCTGAATCATAAAGGAAATAAAACAGCGGGCTGTAGTTTGTACTGGACAGATGATGGATAGATAACTGTCACTCAAATAGATGCTCCGCCTTCTAGACTCCTCCTCCAATACTCATGCAGTAACCTATTTTCTGACACGCCCACTGAAGCCGAGCGTCCCTGGAAATGACGTATTTTTCGCTTTTATCCAATGAGCTTTGCATCTGCCGTGACAACGTCCCCATAGAACTACATTAAACAGATACCGACAAACCACCGGAAAAACACAGCTGATTCTTGAACGCGTTCTCGTGTACCTCTAATAAACGACGTGTTAATACAATAGTACATACTTGACTATTGTATTTTGTGACACTACACACCTAGCTGAGCTTCCCTTGCAGTCTTGGAGCGCCTGACGTCACAAGACGTTCGACCGTGTTTGGTCAGAACGCCATGGGTTGCTAGGATACGTATGTGTTGGATGTGACTCTGCGATAGTTGCACAGTTCGGAGAGAAAATGAGCACCGCGTCGCTTCATGTTTATCTGCAGGCTTAACTGAAAAACGATAATCCCTCGTCAGTCGGAAAAGGGTTTGTCAATTGGTAGGAATCCTCTTCAGTCCAATACACCATTGTTTAATGTGTTATTCTGTTGGAGTATCCTTCTCTGCCCTTCCCGTTGTCTGGCAGGACAACATTTCTCAGCATGGCCTCGACCAGTTCATCACCCAAACTTCCCGAGGAGAGCAGTGAGCCAGACTCCACAGGTAGATACATCTTTACTACCGTGGAAATAGATGGTGACATCTTCCATTCAACTAATACTGAAAATAATCAAATGCCTCATAATTCTATTCTTGGATGTGACCAATTGTGAAATTACCAACTCAATAAAGTATCTCTGAATCGTACTTCAGGTAAAAGATGTTTTAGTAAGAATAATTATCATTATTTTATTTTATTGAGTTCAAGTTTTTAGGTGTTGTAGCAGCAGATCATCAACACTGTTAAATGTGACAAATAAAGTTGACTTAACCTGATAATAACAATTCTAGTATTAATAGTAGTAGTAATATCAGTAGTGCTAATAATGAAGTATTGTATGTCAAAGTCTGTGTTCCCACCTTTGATCACCATGTACCCCGTATATAAGGAATGGCAATCAAGCCAACCTGATTTGTGGATACAAAAACACTGTATATTCTACCTGACATTGTGTCCTAGAACGTCTACCCCCGCTCCCTGAGCTCCAGAGCCCCACAACACTACCAAGACTCCCAGTTAAAGACACACAGGTACCAGACTGAAATATAAATGACACTAAGTACTAATAATTCATTTTAGAGCATGCCCTGTGTTATTGTTGTTACGTTTATACGCACTTGCGTGTACATTTCCGTTCCACCCACTTAATTTAGGCTGTGCTAAAGAGACGCGTCAGCCGGAAAGAACCACTTCAGCACCACTTAAATACCAAGAAGAGGATGTTGTTTCCAGGCTGGTCAACCCCACCAACGGCGCAACTGCCTTTTCATCTACCTCCTCTGCCAACTCCTTCCAAGGTTTGTGACTGGGATGTATTCATGATATCGCTTGAAAAAAAACTAAAAACTAAAAAATAAGTAAATAAAAATGTGGCACTGTTGCATGTGTGCCTCACTGCAAATCACTTGTTTTTGTGTAGTATGAGCGACAGCTACCAGAGAACCAAGAGAAGGTTAGTCGTCTCCAGACACGGCAAATGGCCCAGGCAGTCACACCACAGGTAAAGCTAAAGGCTCCCTCAGCACATGAACAATGAGGGCTTCCATCTTTTTTTTTTTTTTTTTAAATTTTGACCTGTATCTTTGTGCCTCTTCTTCTTTCTTCCACCAGGAGAGGTTGTCGCAGAATCTTATGTCAATGACCCCCCGTCCCCCCAGCCGGGCCTATTCCAGCACCAGAAGCCGAAAGCAGGGAGGTACCTCCAAAGCTCAAAGTGACGAGCACGACAGCGACATGATGATAAGTTCAGGGAATGTGATAAAACTGCACAACAACACGGTGGAAATTTTAAAAGTTGAGCGCTGGGAAGAAGAGCAAGAGTACCACTACAAGCTGCTTCACATTCCCTTCTTCTCCCACTTCAAAAAGTGGAAAGCCTTCTATGTGTGGCGCAAAAAAATCCGCTCCAAGAAGATTCATGAGGCGAAGGTGTCCCTCAGAAACAGTCTGTTCCTTGTCAGTCAGGTGTGTGATTATATATATCACGTCACGATTTATTTCTTAAGATGCAAATCCTACTCTGCATTGAGTGTGTTTTTAATTTGTGTCTGCTTCAAACAGCCTATCAGCGCAGTTCTGTTAGACATCAAGAAAATGTGTCACCAGATTAGCGACACAGGCTTGTTTCGCATGGAGAAGACGCGCACTTACGCACTGCAGGAGTTTAAAGAAGTCCAGTTCAAGCATCTACAGGAGGTACGGTGGTACATTCATGCCAATAGTCCACACAAGCTTGAAAAACATTTCAGGAAATTTCTGTTCATTTTCATCAGATACTGGCTGACCTGGAGAAGTTCCAAGACCTGGTGAAGGAGGTGGCAGTTTGTGCCTGTCGGAACATCTTGTCGGAATACCTGAAGGGTATATGAACACTTACTGACTGTACGGACACATTTTCATTCACGTTTTAGCGGTTGACCATGTTCTCCGTCACAGGAAGTGAATTGAAACTTCTGTCAGAGATCAACAAGAGGCTCCTCTCGGAACGTCTCCTCTGGTGGGTGGTTTTCTGTCTCCTTCGTTCAGCCTTTCTGAAAAAGCGTCTCTGCTTAGTACAAGTGAGAAAACCCTTTCACACCAGCACTCAGCCATCTGCATCAAATGAACCTGTCCAACCCTTCTCGCCGACCCAGCTTCATCCGTCTTGTCGACTATTCGGTCATCAACACCTTGTATGACTTGCTGGTGAATGCCACAGCTCAACTCCAGGTTGTGCTCCGGGAGCAAGTGAGTCGAACACCGAGCCACGCCGTTATTCAGAGCTGGGGTCAACCGCATGAGGCGTCCAGCGACTCGGCCAGGCAAGGCACGGATGACAAGGTAGGTCGTCGTCTCTGCAGTGCCTAGGTTTCTTCAGTGGCTCAGTGGTAGAGGTGGATCTTCCAGTTACCAGTTGGTTCCCATGTCAAAGTGATCTTGAGCAAGACACGGAAGCCCTTAATGCTCCACTGATGCACAGTGTGGGGCAGCTGGGTTTGAGAAGCGGGCTCTGGACCTTAACAGCTGATGGGGACCTATCCCCCTCTGGCATCCCACTCAGGGAGCATGTTCACCTGATGGCAACAGAGTAATTTCGCTTTCTTTCTCTTCTTCTGCTTCCGCTTCTTCTTCTTCTTCTTCTTCTTCAGGGATCAGAAACTCCCTGTGGCCCACCTATGTTCACGTTGGAGCTGATACTGGACACATATATTCTGGGCTGTAAACCGTCAGAGGAGAAATTTCAGGTTAGAAGGATCTAGTTTGATCAACCATTTCGATGCATATCTTGAGTTGTACTAAACGGTAAACGTGTTCATTCCACCAGGAGACTGTCGCTGATGTTGTTCAGCAGTTCCAACAAACAGTGGTGTCTGTAAAAACGCTCACAGACGACCCGGATTTGTATGCAGTTCTAGAGTGCGAGGTACTAAAAAAAAAAAGGGGCATGCTCAGTCGTTCTGAATATCAAAATACTTCAAATCTGATTTGACGATCTGTAATATCACATCTGTTTCTTGGTCTTTGAATCTTTAGCAGCTGCAAAATAAATTTGAAGACACCCCAAGTTTAGAATACATCATTGAGAACGGTGGCCACTATCAAAGTATCATCCAAAACATCAGGGTCAGTTTTCAAACAACAGTTCTTTCTATTTCTCCCACAAACACAGTGTGGTGGTCGTTTTCATACGTTGTCAGACCACACAGCTTGAGTCTTGTGCTGATGGTGGTTTTCTACTGTGTTTTTACACGTAGGAGTCAATCCATCTGGCCTTTGAGTCCGCCAAAGTTTACGCGCACACGTTTGAGCATTTCCGCCTCTTCTTCAAGGAGCACACAAGTCAGGATCTGGATACGCAAAGTGATCACGGTGAAGTGCTGACACATCACGCCCCACTCACGACACCGGATGGCACACACACAGAGATTTTGTTTGTTTGGAAAAAGACTACAGAAAAAGTACAAGAATGAACCTGAGTACTTTACATCATGGGCTGATATTTCATAGGTACATTTTATAATGATAGATAATTGAGATACAGTTAAAATTGCATGACATACAGGAATATTGATGCAGGGAGTTACTTTTTGTCCAAAAAAACCCATCACATATTTATTCTATCTGTGAACATCTACTAACATCTAAAGCTTCACCATGTCATGTGATTATGAGATGGAATATCTTTTTTTTTTTTTTTTTTTACATATTTATGTACGTGATTGTCTAAATTCCAAAGCAAAACTAAAGCTTTACCACAAACAAAATAGAAAATATAAGCATCAGTAAGGAGGGAGTGAACCACGGCTACTTTATTTCACAGGTTTGGACTTCTTTACAACAGCACTGGAGTTGTACCACAGTGAGCATAAGAAGATGTTAGCCATTCAAGACAGGAAGCATATTGGCTTACTGCTCTTCGACAATGCACAGCTCAAAGAGACGCTGGTGTCCTCCCCCCTCAGCTGCCTTGAGGTCAGGACAAGCCGTACAATAGAGTACACACACACAAACATTCATTTATTCATGACTGGCTTTGGGATATTCATATATATATATTTCATTTGTTTGCATTAAACATCCCACCAGCACAGGAATGGATTTTATTTTGAAGTGAGGGTCATTGTGTCATTGAGCAGTATATTCGGGAAATGATTTCTAATGCAAATGTCATGCATGCAATAGACCACAACGCACACATCAGATATCTAGACAGACTTTCCGATCTTGAGTGTACACTAAATTAGAAGTAACAGCACTGCGGTCAGACTCTCCATTCCTATAATTACACATTATTTGTTCTAATCTAGTTCAATTTCATGTGTACTTTCAGTATGTGCAGCAATACTTATGGGTTAATACACCACTGTGACTTAATGATAAAAAATAAGTGTGTGCGATACTATCACTTCAGTCAGGTCACTTTCTTACTTATGTACCAGTGCAATTTCAACATAGAAATGACTATCACGATACTTAAATAATAAATATCCTTATGCTTTTATAAATCTCCTGTTGTTATATTTTCTCGTGCGTTTTTTTTCCCCGCAGTGGGACAATAAAGTATTCTCTTGTCAAATGACAACTTCAGGATTCGTTCTTTTTCTGCAGGTCATCAATGACATGCTCTCCCAGCTGGCTAAGAGGAAGTTAGATGCCGTCATTGCGGAGGCTAGTAACGCACAGTTAAAACTGGAATCCAGTCCCGCTACTACAGCTGAGTTAGCCAGCCACCTCACGTTCCTTGATAAGATACAGAAGAGGGTAAGAGGGTTGTTGCTGTGCATGTCTAAATGGGTGGAGCGAACCCAAGAAATGAAACGATCCAGTCGTTTGCTCCCCTCTCTCCGTTTTAGGTCGGAGCACTTGGGGAGGAGAAGGAGGAAGTGTGTCAGATGTACAGTCTGATGAACATGTACTCGGTTTCCACCTCACTTGATGACGTGGTGACGTTTGCCACCTTGCAAACCACTGTTAACTCATTGTGCAACACCGTGGAGGAGGCAGTGGAAGAGAGGAGCGCCAGGATGGACAGGTTTTGCAGTTTGCTGCAGAAGGACATAAAAGACCTCGGCCAGGAGATCATGAAAGTACAGACCAAGCTGTGGGTATGTTGAGGGCGTTTCATGCAATGTATTTGACAACTGGGAATTTTTTAGTAGTGTTTTCTTTTTCTTTGCAGTTTTCAAGTTTTTATCACTTTTACATTTTGTACATTGAGACAGACCAGTCAGATGTGGTTCCAGGATCCCGGGGGCATTATACCTACATATATATGCCAATACATGTAGTAATTCACATGCTCAACTTTGAACATAACATAAATATCATCTCCTTGAGGAAATAGTCCCATGGCCCCCTCTCTTCCTCCTCGTTAGTGTTAATTCTCGCCTGTCTGGTGGGGATGTACTTTTCCGTACCCTGTTTGGTCACCCAGTAATCCCCCAAGAATCAAATATCCTAACAATTTGCTTTATTTGTAATGGAAGACTGTTTAGTGTAAAAATGAGATACTGACTATCCTTTCCAACTCTGTAGGATCAGCAAATCCTGGACATTAATACAAGTTTACCCCAAGTGCGCATGCTGCTGGGTGACATCCAGATTTCAATAGATGAGCTTCAGGCTAAGGCCTCAACTTATACATCCTACCAGAAGGAATTCAAGGTGATACAAGTACATCCTGACGTTCCCCATCATAACCATTTCTGCCAACCTAACCCAAACTGTTTTTCTTACAATACTTTGACAAATAAAGATGGAGGTGAAGAAATTTGACACCCTGGAGGAGTTGACTTCAGAGTTTAGGCTGAGGCAGCAGCTGTGGAACTCTGTCGAGGAATGGGACTCTTTAGAGGCTGGATGGATGCAGGTAATTTATCCTTACATGCGGAAGAAGATAGATTACACCGTTTCCGCTAAGATTGAATTGATTTGCTTCTTGTTCACTCATTCTCAGTGCACAATTGAGAAAATTGACCTGGAGCAGTTTAGCTCACTGGTCACCAAATACAGCAAGTATGTCCCCCAGCTGGAGAAGGGCCTACCACAGAACCGGGTATTGCAGAGACTTAAGGACAAGGTGGAGACCATGAAAGTGAAGGTGGGTAGGACAAGGACGTCTCTGTGTGTCACACCCCCCCAAAAAAAAAGTTCTCCTAAAAAGTCCTTTGTTTTCTTTCAGCTGCCTGTGGTCACCGATTTACGCAACCCATGTTTGAAATCGCTGCACTGGATAAACCTGGAGTCTATCGTGGGGCACTCGCTTAATATGGATCACCACACTCTTGTGGATTGGGAGGAACTGAATGTCTTCTCCCATGGAGAGGAGATACAGAAGGTCTAATCTAACCTATTCCTTTGAGTTATACTAATCCTTTTTTAGCATTTCCAAATACCAAAAAAAATACAAAATGACAAATAATAATGTTGAAATGAGAAAAAAACAAAGTTCAGGAATAGAAACATGCAGGTTGTTCCTCTGTAGCTGATACATACTACTACATACGCTGAGCAAAACAAATACAATCAGATGAGGCCTGGCTATTGCCTATACGTACCAATAACCTCACAATATCATGGTAATCATAATACACAGGGCAAGATACAATCGTACAGACACCATGTTACTGTATATATTGTATCTCAGTTGTTCTGTTTAACAACAAAGGTTTCGAATTAATGATCATTCAATGTAAAACACTTGAAAGTCAGGCCACCAGACATCTTAACAGTCGAGTAGAGCTTCACTCGATGGTAAATTAAATGGTACTCTCAAGGAATGACTTTATATCTCTGCACTTCATTACCTCGTGTAAGGCTTCAGTTCCATTATAAGGAACCTTTTTTTCTTTTTCTATTTCATACACACACATCTGTGTAAATGGTATTTTTAAGCTGTAGATTATTATATATTGTTTCACTTTGCCCTATCTTCTTCTGTCCACACTTAACATCCTACAGACTAACAGAAGTAACACAACTCTTAATTTGCAGGTGTCCGGACAAGCCTCAGGCGAGGCATCAGTGCAAACCGTCATTACCAAGGTGCGTGGGAAGGGGGCATCTTATATGTATATATATGTTTATATAATACAGTGTGTTTATGATTTTAACAGGTCAATCTAACGCCCTTTCTGCTGAGCATGACTTCTCTTTCTCATTGTCGTTTAAATATTTTGTTCCCATGTATGTCAGTTTCATGTCTTAACAACAGCAGTATTCAGCAGATAGAAACTTACTATTACTGGTGGCTTGTGGTACACTGGTGAGATTAATGCAAAGCAAAGCCATTTCTGTCGTATTAACAAACACTCAGCTAAATATTGATGCTAAATTAGATGAGGCTGAAGATGTTTGTAGTACATTGTATGTCCATTATATACAATAATCCATAGCGATCAAATAACTCTGCCCTGAGTTCAGACGTGATGAGGCAGCGCTCAGATGTTTGCCAGCTGTTTGACCTCTGTTCTCCCACTGTGCCGTGCAGGTGGAACAAATGTGGAAGACTATGGACTTCACTGTACTCCCTCATGGCAACGCAAAAGACGTCTTCATCTTGGGAGGCACAGATGACATCCAGGTGGTGCACACACACACGCACCCACTCACTCACCCACTCTTGAAAAGGCTCTTGTAGTACACAAGTGTTGTGTAACTGTGTATTTCTGTTGACTGTGAAGGTGCTGCTGGATGACAGTATCATCAGTGTATCCACGGTGGCATCTTCTCGTTACGTGGCTCCCATCAAGGCCGAAGTGGACAAACTGTTACATCAGTTGACCCTCTTGAACCAAACACTGGTAATGGCTGAGAATAGAATAAAACAATTTATTTGCAACCGCAAACAATTCTTGCCTCCCCCTGCCAAATGGAGTCGATCACTGGCCTCTACTGTTATGCTGTAGCTCCCCCTAGTGGCTGCAAACAAGAAACCCAGGTACCTCTAAGAGATACCAGGCTTTGTCATTGGTCACCCAATCATATACTGCGCTTCACACATGGGAAGATTAAGATTAGGAATGGGGTAAAATTAAACTTTTTGTCAGATGGGAGATTAGTTCCTTTGTTGTGTGAATTTCCTCTTCCTCCTCGCTCTACATCCCCCGTCCTCATTGTGCCTTTGCTCCCCTCTCCCTTTCCTCCACCCTCATTTGTAGGAGGAGTGGCTTAACTGCCAAAGGAACTGGCTCTACCTAGAAAGTATCTTCTTGGCTCCTGACATAAAGAGACAGCTCCCTGTTGAGTCCAAAATGTTTGTCAAGGTGGACAAATCCTGGAAGGAGATCATGGCAATGGTCAAAATGACGCCCAATGCGCTTATAGCTGGCACACAGCCTGGTAGGTGACCACAGCATCCATGAAAAACAAGACAAAGACATAGATACGCAACTCCCATGCTTGACCTGAAAGCTCTTTTCATCCCACACAGGTCTTTTGGATTCATTTCAGAAAAATAATGCTCTTTTGGATGAGATACAGAAGTGTCTGGAAGCCTACCTTGAGTCTAAGAGAGTCATATTCCCCAGGTACACACACTTGCTTGTTTTAATAAAAAAGCAGAGCTTCACGCCATCCTATTGTTACTCTGTCTGCAAAACCATCAGTAATCCCCACACTAATGCAGTCTGTCATTTGTTAATGTGGTGGATGTGTTGCACTCGTTATCTGTCCCTCGCAGGTTCTATTTCTTATCAAATGACGAGCTGCTGAAGATCATGGCGGAGACAAGAAATCCCCAGGCGGTGCAGCCCCACCTCAGGAAATGTTTTGATGCAATTACACATTTAGAGTTTTCCTTGCTTGACCAATCATCCGGTGACGCAGAAGCTGCTCTGGATGCTGGACAGGGGACCATCTACAGCAAAGACATCCTGAATATGGTCTCACCTGAGGGAGAGAAAGTCAGTTTATTTTACTTTTGCTGATGCTTGGACTGTCTTTACCCCTCGATCCTTTCCCTACAAGTAGCAAATAGAGGCTTTGAGAGTGGACATACAGCATTCACAGTAAACCTTTGATAAGTAACGTAATGTCCTTCACTCCGTTTGTGTGCGATGGCAGGTGGGTTTGACAAAAGGTCTCAAGGCAAAAGGCAACGTGGAAGACTGGCTTTGTAAGGTGGAGCAGGCTATGTGCACATCTCTGAAACGCCTCAGCAAGGCTGCCATCGTAGACTACGAAGGGAAGGCTAGAGAGGAATGGGTGGTGGCTGGTCACCCCTCGCAGGTTCCTGCCGTCACACACTCACACACACACACACACTTTTCACATGTATCTTTAATCATATTTTTCACTTGATTAAACCTTTGCACTTTAATTTCCTGTCAAGAATATAAGCCTGCCCATCCAGGTTCTTACAGTTAGATCCTGACAAGAGTTGGTATGTTTCCACCAGGTGGTGCTGACTATCTCACAGATGATGTGGTGCAGGGATATGGAAGCCTGTTTACAAGGAGACCACAATCACCTGGATACACTGGAGGAATTTGAACACACAAACTTTGATGTAAAAGCCAAACTGTCACAATCAATCTGCTGCTCCTGATGACATTTTGCTATGCACCTTGGCAGTTTTTAATGTCTATTTAGCAATTATTTCCATTTACAATTTTATTGTATTGCTTTACAATGACAATAACATATTTCAGATTTTTTTCATCAACTTTTTTTCAGTCAAGCATTGTGGTTGCATGTATTCTAGAGACTGAATTCACTGGCTGCACTGGTACGAGGCAAGCTGAATACTTTACATCGAAATATCATCACTGCCCTCATCACGGTTGACGTGCACGCCAGAGACATTGTCACAGATCTAGTCCAGCAGAAGGTACAGTAATCCAGTATGAGTCCAAACCCTGTCAGTCAGTGTGTTTTATGTGTGTTTCTGTCTGCATTTGCTGAAGAAAACATATAGATTGGAAGAAGAAAAACTAACATCGGCCGTCTATTCCAGGTGGACTCCATCTCAAACTTTGAATGGCAAAGACAGTTACGTTACTACTGGGACCTTGACCTGGACAGCTGCGTTGCTAAGATGGCTCTGTCCACTTATATATACGGCAATGAGTACCTGGGTGCCTGTCCCAGGCTGGTCATCACACCACTTACGGTAACATAGAAGCACACATACCTGTATATGTCTTGTATATGACAGCCTTGATACTGTATAAGCAAATGTGATGCATTAAACATGAAGTTATGTCAATTTAAGTTGTCAGATCAGTGTATAAGTTATTGGAAGGATCAAATACAGTTATCAAGGCTGGTTTGTCAATTGTACAAGTACATCTGCAAGTCACAGACTGAAATAACACGGAAACAAAGAATGTATGTTCTCTTCATCCATCTTCTCCCTCTTATCCAACATGTCCTGCGTTCATTCATGTGCAGGACCGGTGCTACTTGTGTCTGATGGGGGCTCTCCAGTTAGACCTGGGAGGGGCCCCAGCTGGTCCCGCAGGGACCGGCAAAACAGAGACCACTAAGGACTTGGCGAAGGCCGTGGCCATCCAGTGTGTGGTCTTCAACTGTTCTGATGGACTTGACTACAAGGTCAGCTCTCATTTGTTCACAAAAGCTTCAACTACCAATACAACTAATTCCACGTGAACAGTTGCACCTCAAAAATGGGGCCATGTGATGGCGCTGTTGCAAAGGCAGACACGCCTCTAACCTTGCTCTATGTACTGGATAGCGCTTTCATTTAAACGACCTCTGCTGCAATGAGTTGTCATGCTGCCACAAGTCGATTGGAACTATAAAGATCCCAACGGTCCCAGTGCATGTGGTTCACAGGGAACCAAAGAAATAGAATCAAAGTCAGAAATCTAAGACAGAACTGGACCCTTCACTTACTACCACACTTGTTGTCAGTTCTTTCTGAATTGCTACTATAATTTGGCATGTACACTGACAGAAATCAGTTCATCCCTTGTAGTACACTGACATATATTTAGTTAAGTCAGTGTTAGAAAAGGCTTTTTGTTGCAGTGAGGTTGAAGTCAGTACAGCAGAAAGCGCATGTGGACCAGACAGGTGAAATCCTTTCCCTTAGTCTGTGGTTAATTATGGGTGGACATACTGGTTCAGTCCAATTTATGCTAATTGACCAGGCCAGAGTCACAGCACAGATTTAAAGTGTGGACATTTTGCGGACATATCTCTACGCTGAGAAAGAACTATTGCTGTCACAACCCTTAAATTTAGAACCAGAAATATGGATACATATAGAATACACACAATTATCAGTTGATGTACTTAGCTTCAACTCCACTTATAATAAAATGCCATGTAACAGTGAGTGACATTTTTACCACTGAACTCCCCGAGAATTTAATGAGTTTCCCATGTTATGTGCCCCCGCACACACACACACACACACACACCATTTGTCTCTAGGCCAGTGTCACTGGCCTGTGTACATGATCGATACACCATGGTGAATTCAAAAGAAGATGTTGGATCACTCCAACTATATGACACCTACATTATTACCGCCCACTCTGCTACTTATTTGACATAATCATTCACTTGTCTCAACAGATGATGGGGCGCTTCTTCAGTGGCCTTGCTCAGTCTGGAGCTTGGTGTTGCTTTGATGAATTCAACCGTATCGACATTGAAGTGTTGTCAGTCATCGCTCAACAGCTTATAACAATACGAAATGCCAAAGCAGCCAAGGTACACAGAAACGCTGAGAAATTGACTATGTCATTATTTTTTTATCAAAGGGAAACAATCAGCTTGGGGGGGGGGG
>CAAKHB010005917.1:17611-30094 GCA_901007665.1 Aeoliscus strigatus | reverse complement strand
TATAGATGCATTATACTATAAGTGTATATGTTACAGCTAATGTGGAAAAAAACGGGTAATGTGCAGAACCCCGAAGGACGGGTTGTTTGCAAACTACCCGTGTTTGTGCAAATGTGCAAATAACCCGGGTAATTTGCATATTACCTGTTTTTTCACGTCACCCGTAACATATACATTACACACACACACACACACACACACACAATATCTTGCTAATTTCCATGTCGTGCAGCTGTCCAGGTTTCAGTTTGAGGGCAGAGAAATCAAACTGGTGAACACATGTGCTGCGTTCATTACCATGAACCCAGGCTATGCTGGAAGAACGGAGCTACCTGACAACCTGAAAGCTCTGTTTCGACCCATAGCTATGATGGTACCAAACTATGCGCTCATTGCTGAGGTAACAACAACTTTTTCCCTGTACTACGGATTTCCTGTTGATATATTTCTACCCCCGTTACCCTGTTTCTTATTGTGTCTGTAGTCAGTACTGTATGCTCACTTGTATATCTATTTCTCCATCACTCTCTCTTCAGGTGATTTTGTACTCAGAGGGATTTGAGTCCAGTAAGACCTTAGCCAGGAAGATGACCCAGATGTACAAGTTGTGCTCTGAACAGCTGTCCCAGCAAGACCACTACGATTTTGGAATGAGAGCTGTCAAATCTGTTCTGGTTATGGCTGGGTTAGAGACACACACGCATGCACACACAAACACACAATGTACATGGGCACACATGGGGAATTATCCTTTATGCATATTGCTTTTTATACAATTTTAGTCCAGTGAAAGCCAGCATCATTCACTTACAGCTGAAGTACTGTGCTTACCGTAGCGCACAAGTCAAGGCTGATTACTGCATGATCCTTTTATTTCACGCTGTGTACTCGAGAGTATAAAAGACAAGCACTACTCCACATAAGTACCAGCATCACGTCAAGCACCGTCAGTATGAAAAAGTGTAAAACATGTTCTCAATTGCCACAGATGACTTTTGCTACATAAAGATCTGACATTCTAAGTGTTGTGTCTGGGAATATGGTAAGGAAATCTAAGCATGAGAACATTAGGTGTCGACTTCAACACTCCCCCAACACTGTAACGTATTTGAGTTCAGCGACTAAACCCACTGATGTTTGAAATACTAATGAATAATGAGCGAATATGCTTGTGTGACATTTAGAAATGAGTCATCTCTAAATGAGAAAGCTAAGGCACCTGGAGGGCGAGGTGACAATGTCGTAGACTGAACAGATTCACGTACGATAACCACACTTGTTCTTGGTCCTCACAGTGAATGCTCATTATACGCTGTTGTTTATCAGCTAAGACTCTGGGAACTTTTGTAATTGACTTGTGATTCATTGCTTGTGTTTTCGTAGATGTTACTACCCCAAGTCTGCTTGTTCAGCACCGAGTACACATTCATTATCTCCCACTCTAATAGCTTGAGGTTTTGTCCACTCTTGTTTTATCATGGAATCAGCCTCCAGCTTCTAGAGAATCAGGTTTTACATCTGTATTTGCAACGAGTCCCTTTACCATTAATTAAATCCAAGAGCAGGAATTCACTGTTTTCTTCTCCTACCAAATCTGCCCATTTAATGGACTGTATGCACAGGCAATTACGGAATAGATAGGCATGTGTTGTTTACATGGAGTTTGATCATCTTTGTGTAGGTCCTTAAAGAGAGAAAACCCACACCTCAATGAGGATGTGGTTCTAATCAGAGCCCTGCGGGATTCCAACCTGCCAAAGTTCCTGACAGATGATGCAGTGCTCTTTGGGTAAGCTCGTCAGACATGAGGCTCATAAGGATGTTTGTCTTGCTTATGTCCTTTAAGAAAACTCATTATCAAAGACAGGACTTTCAGCAGTTAAAGATGTGTTGTTGTTAGACTACTTCTCATTGTGTGTGTCTGCTAACCTCCCTTTTAGTGGGATCCTATCTGACCTGTTCCCTGGAGTGTCTATACCCGAGCATGACTATGGTGTGCTGCACTCCACCATCCTGGAGTCACTTGTTCAACGAAATTTGCAGCCCCTGGAATGCATGACCAAGAAGGTACATTGTTGGAAAACTGACATTATTTGATATTATGTGTACAATCGTGGAAATCGTAAAATACGCATTTGTATTTCCTGCAAATAGATGACCAATGACTCAAAATGATCTACTTTTTCCTGTCCACTTTAATAAAAGTTGTGTTTCGATATGTATGTGCTTTTAGTAGTTTGACATTGTGGAAATCAAGATTAAACCCTTTCATTTTTAGCCACACTCACTACTCAGACATTTTGACAGTGATTATAGTGACCACACACATTTTGACAAAACTGACGCTCACTCTCTGCCACCAGGTGATCCAGCTATATGAGACGATGCTTGTGCGTCATGGCGTGATGTTGGTCGGACCTACTGGTGGTGGTAAGACCACTATCTACAAGGTCCTGGCAGACACACTGGACACCCTCTATCACACAGGGCACAATGAGAGCCACCCATTCTATCTGCCCGTCAAAACCTATGTTCTCAACCCCAAATCCGTCACGATGGGCGAGCTCTACGGAGAGGTGCTTTATGTTTGGAATAGCAATTTTCTCAATTTTCACACCCACTGTTCTCTCACGTTTGTTCATTTGTGACCTCATCTCAGATTAACCCGCTGACTCTGGAGTGGCGTGATGGACTGATGGCGCTGAGTGTCCGTGATGCCGTCGATGACACGAGGGAAATCCACAAGTGGGTGATCTGCGATGGGCCAGTTGACGCTCTGTGGATTGAGAACATGAACACTGTGCTGGATGACAACAAGATGCTCTGTCTCGCCAACAGCGAGCGAATCAAACTTACGCCCTCCATACATATGATGTTTGAGGTCAGAGTGATACATACTCAAACTCCTGTGTTTCTGTTTTCCCGCCTTCAGTACAGAGTTCTTCAGTACTTTGTGCGCCATCCCCATGTTTCCTATTTCATATATTTGTGCTGTTTTTGTAGGTGCAGGACTTGGCTGTGGCATCTCCAGCCACTGTTAGCCGCTGTGGGATGGTTTATGTTGACCCTGATGATCTGAAGTGGATGCCCGTTGTCAAGACATGGATCAGTGGTCTCGGACCTAAGGTGGTACTATGCGTCATCATGATCATCATCATCTGTCAGCTCTACGTTTCCCTTTTCAGCTCTTGAAAGAGGGGTGTGAAATGCTTTTGAAAGGAGCTAAAAGTATCGTCAGTGTCACAAAGCCGCATATAACTGCTTCTGACAACATGTTTATATAAGTACATTTTTATCTGAATAATACAAATTTTTATCCCACGGGTCCATGACAGTTACTACACACTATGAAATTTTCATAATATTTTTCAATGTCCTTTTGGTATCGTTCTACATGTTTATGGCCCAGTCTGTTTCTCTTTCTCCTTTAAAACTCTATAAATTGGTTTACTAAAAAGCAGTTTGTAGGAGAGAAATTCTTTTCTTACTTGAAGTATGCACTATGCTTTTAGAGTATTGCATTTGCACTAATCGATCCACACACTGTAAACTGAGAGTTTTCTCCAGCATAGGAAGAGCTTTTTCCAATATTTAATGTTTTTCCCGATGTCCTTTGAGAGCAGATGTGATTCAGTGGAGCTGAATGGACTTTTTCCATTAATATCTCACTCTAACCTGAGTCTATACATTCTCTCACTCTTTCCACACCCCCTTAAGTTCCCCGAAATGGTGCACACATACCTGCTGGAGCTGTTTGAGCAGTATGTGGAGAAAGGTCTTCAGTTTGTATTGAAGCACTGCAGCCAGGGCATTCGCCAGGTGGACATCAGTAAAGTCAACACCCTCTGCTCCCTGCTGGAGGCACTTCTGCTGGGCAAAGGAGGCCCAGACCTTAGCAAGGTACACTGGCTATGCTGCCACACACATACCAGTCTAGACAAAGACAAGAGCAAGTTTTTAATGCATGCATCCATTTCATAAAGCCTCTTTTCTTTTTGTGTGTTGGTGGCAGGATTCCAAACGTCTCAAGAGTATTTTGTGCCAGACCTTCATATTTTGCTACGTATGGGCCGTAGGAGGCAACTTGACCACCTCTCACTGGGATGCTTTTGACACCTTTGTCAGAGAGCAGTTTGAGGAAAACAGCAATGCGAAGGTACAAGATATATACGTTATTTAATCTCATAAGCGAAATTCACATTTCCAGCAGCACGACAGATCAAATCTTTCGATATTAATATTGAAATAGGACAACAAGCATTCAGCTTGTTCAACATTTTTTACCATATTTATCACCTTCATAATGATTTGAAAGCTGTGTGGATTTTATAAAAATGTGACACACTATATATGCGAATATCCATAAATATTACAATATAAATGTATGTTAGAAGACAAGGACTAGCCAGCTGACACTTGTGTTTCAAGCAAAGTCTCTTCCTGACTATTACTATGATACTGTACGTTACTTGATCCACAGTTTGGGCACCTGTAGGTTCCCATGTAGTTCTTACTTTCATGATCACCTGCTTTTTTGTCTTGACATCAACTTTTGTAATGATAGTCCTCTCAGGTGGATCGTTGGTTTTAATGCAGACTACCCAATGTCTGCATGCTGATTCAGTAAAGGAAACTAATGAACTATCAGTATGTGTGTAAATGTACGCCTAGCATGAAGCATCTACTCTAAAGAACTGAGGTTTGTGAATCTTTGCCTGAAGTGCTTTAACGTGATTCTTGTCTTGACATTATACAGCCAACACTGGTAAGAAGAGTTTGACAAAATAGCACTGCATCTGCATAACCAGACGCTGGTTTTTATCTTTCATCGCTGTTACTGAGTCAGATCCATTTTATCCTGATTTGCATAAAGATGTGTGAAAATGCCTGAGGTTCTGCTCATATTGTGTGAGCAGAAGTGCCAGATAGATACAACCAGTGCCAAGATTCTACTTCATGATAGCTCTCAAAATGAAGATAATAAGAAAGAACATCCTGTCGTACATTTTAGGAATTCTTGTAGTAGGGTGAGCACGCATGCACACAGAGTCAGTTAGTTACCTTATGTGTCTGCATCCCTGCTTTCGATCTATTTTGTTTTGTAGCTCCCCAAGTATGGAACCCTGTGGAGCGTGTACATGAACTTCAAGCACAAGACTCTGGAGCCATGGGATAATATAATCCCTTCATTTGTATACAACAGCGAGCAGCCCTTTTTTGAAATGCTGGTTCCAACCACAGACACTGTCTGCTACGGCTATCTGATGGAGAAACTGCTCTCTGTACGGCGCTCTGTACTCTTCACCGGCAGCACTGGAGTGGGGAAGGCAAGGATGCACAGTTCCAGTTGAATGAGCACATTTAATAGTGTTATTTGTTTTAAATAGGGGATTCATATTACAAGAATATTAGAAATTAATCTCAATCGAATTGAAACTTGAAACAGATGAATTATGTGTACGTTTTCGGACCGCTGCAGTCGGTGGTAGCACGGGCCCTTCTCAGCAGGATTCAGGAAGCAGCTGGCTACCTTCCTGTCTACATCAACTTCTCTGCTCAGACGTCCTCCTCCTGCACACAAGAGATAATTGAGTCCAAACTGGAGAAAAAGAGGAAAAATGTTCTTGGTATGAGTCACACAATTATTTTCATGCATCTTTGTGGGGTGTCTATCAGAGAGTGATGTACAGTAAGTGTGTCTTCATCCTCTCTCTTACCCCCCTGTGTAGGTGCTCCTGGTAACAAGAGGTTGATTGTGTTTGTTGACGATCTGAATATGCCCAAGCTGGACAGTTACGGCTCTCAGCCCCCCATAGAACTCTTGCGTCAGTTCCAGGACTTCTCTGGCTTCTATGACCGAGAGCTATTCTTCTGGAAGGAGATACAGGTGATGCATTATACCATGAGAACTCTTGCAGTCTCATATTTGAATTCTTCCCATTCCAAAACAACAGGGAACGTTATATCACCTGAAAGTGGGGATGTCCATCATGTTCCAAGAAACACCTGCAAGCTTTTCTTCATGAATAAGAAGGCCTTTTACATTTGAGCCCTCATCTGAAGGTCGTGAGCTTTGCTTATGTCACAGATACAAGCAGAAGAAATGAGTTGCACCTCACAGAATAAGTCCTGTGCTCAGCAAGGTTAACTTGACTAAAGACTGAGAATGAATAAGGAAAAGAATGATGAAACTCCATCTGATATAGATGTGTGTGAATGCGTTTCAGTTAGTTAGTATATCAATAGTTAGCTAGTTAGTTGCTAGCTAGCAAGCTAGTTGGTTAGTTCGTGTTTTATTTCAAGTCTCATACACCAAAGGTACCCAGCCCTCATGGGCTTACGCTTAAATTAACATACAGGAGCTGTACAACATAAACAAAAGGAAAGTGCAGGGAATGATGTTTTCATATCCACAGACCCACACATACATACATACATCGACTCATGGACATTCTTACCTGCAACCATATTAATAGGGAGGATTACTTTTCACACACGTACTCCCATGCTGCCCGTATGCTTTATGGATGAACTTACCTCTATTAGGCAGCTTTGTCTGTGGTGTAGACAAGGCTGCAGCTCCAAGTCACATCACAAGTTCAAGGTGATGGTTGCTGAACTGCTTGAAGCTGCTGTCCTGTCAGAAACACGCTCTCTGTTGGCTCCCTACCTGCCAGTTTTCATCAGTTTGTGGAGCCTCACTGACACACTGGCTTCCTTTGCAGTTTGTCTAAAGGGGGAAAAAACAGACTCTGAACGTTTGTAATAGACGACTGTCTGTCTTCTTCTGTTCATGCCCTAGTCATTAAGCGAGGGTACTTCTCTGGGGTGGGACACATTTTGTGTTTGTGGTGGGAGACGGCATGTTCTGCTCAGTTTTTTTAAATGTTAACTGTCCATTCTGCTTTTCTCCTCATGCTCCATTCTCTTCTCCAGGAGATGACTATTGCTGCAGCATGTGCTCCACCAGGAGGGGGACGCAACCCTGTGACTCCCCGATTCATCCGCCACTTCAGCATGCTGTGTTTACCCACACCCTCAGAGCAAAGCCTCAAACAGATCTTTACGGTCAGGCTGCACACATGACACAAACACACACTTCCGTCAACACAAGTAAAGAAAAAAATACAAATAAATGTCACATCTGTTGCGTTTTTCAACCTTCTTCCAGGCCATCCTCTCAGGTTTTCTCAGCGATTTTACCGAAGCAGTGAAGGCATGTGCCGAACAGATTGTGAATGCTGCTGTAGAGATTTACAACCGGTTGAGTGTGGATCTGCTGCCCACCCCGGCTAAGTCTCACTATGTATTCAACCTGAGGGACCTCTCCAAGTGTGTGCAAGGTGAAACCCAATCACAGCATACGCACACACTCAGATATCCCCAAGTATTGACCATAGATATAATTACAGGAGGGAGAACGTCGTCTGCATAGCTTCATCACAGTCTTGCATGGAGATGTTTCAGTTGTTTCCTAGCATTTTGTGGCTTTCGATCGGACTGCGTCGGACGTCCTGTCACAGGTTGTAAGGATGCGTTGTAATGCAAAGTGCAGTTGCAGTCACATCCATGTGGCATGCAGTACACACAGCCTCTGCCTTTGCCAATAGCACAATCAAATGACAGCTAGAGATTGAGTTTAAATGGTTGTACTCATGTTGTACAGTAATTTATCTCTGTAGGTCACATTAGTTACGTTTATAATGTCTGTGTCAAGTTTATATTCACAGTGGCCCGGTTCAGAGTCAGACCTTCATTAATATGAGTCCCAAGTGATCTAATCACACGTTACCAGCTTACCAAGTGTGTGTGTGTGTGTGTGTGTGTGTGTGTGTACCTGGCATTAAACACACTAGTGACCACATCATCTCCACCACACTATAACACTATAAAAATGGATTGAAACTATGACAGAAATTGTGTCATATGAGCACATGCGGGTTAATGAGGGTTAATAATGGGGGGGGGGACAACTTGATATTAATTTATGAATTGGGGAGCTGTGACTAAATATTGTGTGAATGACTCTGTGTTGGCATGAGTGTGTAGGTACCATATACCAGGGAGCCACCATAACCCCATTCAACGGAAATGTCTAAAAGTGGAAAACAAAACAAAACAAAATAGAAAAGATAGTTCAAAACAAAAGCTGAAGCATTTCCTGTCCTGATGTTTAGGTATACTGCAGAGTGAGTCCAGTCAGGTCATAGACCAGAACCAGATCTTCCGTCTCTTCTGCCATGAGTGTCAGCGTGTGTTCCACGATCGTCTCATCAACAGCGAAGATAAAGATTATTTCAACACCCTTGTCTGCGAGATGGCCAGTAAGACCTTTATCATTTAAAGCCCTGAATACTCAGACTGTTGTTTTTTGGGGGTTTTTTTACATGCTGAAAAAAAAAAACAAACAAATTAAGAACAGCTATTTTTGATTCGGCCTCTCTTTCTGCCAGGCACGTATTTTGATATTACCATGGAGCCTTCATACTTTGTGACGCAGCCCATCATCTTTGGTGATTTCATGAAGGTCAGAATTGATTTCCAACTTTATAACGGTCGATGAGTTCAATAACCATGTTTAACCTAAAGTACCGGGAAACCCCCCGGCCTTTATTCACATTATCATTTTAGATTGGTGCGGAGAAGGAAGACCGTCTCTATGAGGATATCACAGACATGAGGAAGATAGAGGCTGTACTCCAAGACTACCTGAACGACTACAACATGACCTTCTCCAAAGAGACCAAGCTGGTTTTCTTTCAGGATGCCATTGAGCATGTGTCCAGGTACATGTAGTACCTACTGTATTTAAACCAACAGAGATTGAAACAGATCGAATTTGCAGGTCCACTAACTGAGCACCAGTAGTAACATAGCAGGAAAATAACATCACATTATTATTATTATTGTTTCTGCAATGCCATGTATTCATTCATTCATTCATTCATTCACTGAATATTTATTACTATAACTGTTTTTATTGATTATTCAGTGCCTTCATTCTCTGCTTCTCAACACTCTCTCACTCTCTTTCTTTCTATCCATTACCACTGATGAAAACTACAAATTCAATCAGACATACAAATTCACTCCTGCCACCTCTCCCCCTGCACGCTGAGTGCCCACGCCTACTTCCACAATGACCTATCACATCATGTTAGACGAAGTAAAATGGAAACACTGGAACGGAAACGTGATCTTTGAATCCGGAATTTTACTGGATCAAGAAACTGCGCTGTGTACAAAATACGAGTCAATCCACAAGTATTTTTTGAGTTATGCTTGCATACACACACACACACACACACACACACACACACACGCACATTGATAGATCGGGTAACAGTACTCTCACTCCCCCTTTCAGGGTGAAGGTAATAAGTAGGCCCACAGGAACAGTAAGACATTTATTGTTGTGGAAAGGTGAAGGGTTAATCTTATAGAGCTGTGACACTGACAAGTAAACTAACCCAAGCACACAACGCAGACACCAGCTATGTGTAGTTCTGACTTTATGAACTAACTGGCCAAAAGTTGGCAGGTGCCAGGATTTGAGATGGAGGTGGGATTTGACCGGGTTCAAAAGCAGTTTCAATGTTGAGCAGAAATGGAATGGAAGCAGGACACTAATGCTGTCTGCAAGATGTTTACAAGGCTGGAACACTGACTGTGTAGCAGAGTCGACCGTCTAATGATAAGATGGAGTTGAAGCCCTGTATTCAAAGCAGGAGAATAATAATGATTAGAAGCATGTAGCCAGAAAACTGAACCTCCAGCAATCAAATTCTATTTATGCAAATTGTAAAATGGAAAATGCAATGTGGAGAAATACTCACTGTTGGGTTTTTTTTATATGAACATGTATTACCAGCATGTGCACAGATCTCACAAATGAATGGGTCTCCATATTAGACTTTGTAATAGTGAAATCAGTGAAAGCACAATTGTATTTCAAATGATGTTCTGTAACAGACACAGTCATTTCTAGAAGTTAGAATATTCATGAATCATTTATATGTCACTCATGCATCATTATTATTTCTATGAAAGAATACAGGGCTAAACGTCTCTGAATGTGTAAAACATAATGAACAATCATTTGAATTACATTTTAATTTGATTTTGACTGTTTGCTCTACAACGGTGGAACCTTTCCTGAGTCTGCTCAGCAACTGGTGTTTGAACAGAACATCTTCCTTACAACATATTTTTTAGCATATTTTGGTAAACCCAGACTCAAGTGAAACACACCAACACTTACAATTACAGTTCCCACAAAAATGTAGAAATGAACTTTGTGTCCCAGTAACTAGTTTAACACAAACTGGCCATAATGTCTCACTGTACAAATCCATCATATCCTGCGGTCTTGTCACAAATATTCATTGTTGTGTGTATCACGTCTTCTAGGATTGCCCGCATGATTCGCCAAGAGCGAGGCAATGCCCTGTTAGTGGGGGTCGGAGGCACAGGCAAGCAGTCACTGACTCGGTTAGCAGCACACATGTGTGGTTACCTGTGCTTCGAGATTGAGCTGAGCAGAGGCTACAACTATGATGCCTTCCATGAGGACTTGAGGAGGCTGTACAGGATGGCTGGCTTAGAGGGAAAAGACACAGTCTTCCTCTTTACAGACACTCAGGTATGAAGTGATGTGGCGGATGTGAAGTCAGACGTAGCATACACGCAGAGGTTCTGAGATGCTTCTTCTTCCACCTGCATGCGGTAGATTGTGGTAGAGGAGTTTCTGGAGGACATCAACAACATGCTGAACTCTGGTGAGGTGCCGAACCTTTTTGAAAAAGATGACATGGAACAAGTTCAAGCAGCCATGCGGCCAAAGGCCCAAAAGGCTGGCATTAGTGAGAAGAACAGGGACGAGGTAAACAGATCCTGTGTCAAACATACATGTGACGGTTAAAAAGATGATCACAAGGTTACAATGCTGTCAGCACGCAGTTTGACAGGTATGGAATCATATCTTGTCAGTATCTGACAAACACTTTCATCTTACAAATGGTAAAATAAAGAAGGAAGTAGAACGAGACGTGTGAAATATAAAAAAACAGTTATGTTACCCTTCAGAAATCCCATAGATGTTTGTATTTGTGGCCCTTAGGTTTTCCAGTATTTCATCTCTCGTGTACGGGAGAAGCTCCACATTGTGCTGTGTATGAGTCCCATAGGAGATGCCTTCAGGTCCCGCTGTCGTATGTTCCCATCGCTGGTCAACTGCTGCACCATCGACTGGTTTGTAGAGGTAAACCGAGACACCTGCAGTAATGTCTGACCAAACCTAGAAGTATATTAAGTTTGGATTTGGCTCACATGCACCCAACAATCCGACATACTTTGTTCATAACTTTGTTCATAAAGGCCTTTTCATGCTCTGTAACTACTCACTTTCCCTTCATTTTGTACCATTTATGTAATTTATGCATGTTTGTTCTGAGTTTATGTTGCTGTGTAGTTATTGAAATCACTAAATTAAGAATTGCAGAAGCTACTTTATCCTGCTAAGAGGCTAACAGCTTGTTTTCTCTATTCCTTTTTCCCACCTGATGCTCAGTGGCCCCGTGAAGCCCTGCTCTCTGTCTCCCAGGCCTTCTTCCAGAATGTCGACTTTGGCAGTGATGAGTTAAAGCAGAACTTTTCAACGCTGTGTGTGGAGATACATGTTAGCGTCACTGTCATGGCCGAGCAGTTCTACGCAGAGCTGAGACGCAGATACTACACCACGCCTACATCATACCTGGAGCTCATCAACCTCTACCTGTCCATGCTGGAGAAGAAGAGACAGGAGCTGGTGCTTGTAAGGCAAACTCTCCACCTGCATCGATGTTGATGAAGATGACGATTTTTCCACTGTATTTCATTATATCATGATAAACAATGCACTTTGTGGTCCATGTGTAGGCTAGAGACCGTGTGAAGAACGGTCTGACTAAACTGCTAGAGACCAATGAGGTGGTGGACAAAATGAAAGTGGACCTGTCTGCTCTGGAGCCTGTTCTAAAACAGAAATCCACTGATGTTGACGCCCTCATGGAGAAGCTGGCTGTTGACCAAGAAAGTGCTGATGAGGTAAGTCATGTAATACACTAATAATAATCCCCTGTCAAAATGTACCTCCCTGCTTGCAACTGGAGAACCTGCATATGCATATACAGTATATTTATAGAATACAATCATTGATCTTTACCACAGGTGCGTAGTGTTGTGATGGAAGATGAGGCTTTTGCCAAAGTGAAGGCTGAAGAAACCCAGGCGATAGCTGATGATGCCCAGAGGGATTTGGATGAGGCTTTGCCTGCCCTAGAAAGTGCCAACCAGTCCCTAGATTCCCTGGACAAAGCTGACATCTCTGAATTGAAAGTGTTCTCAAAACCTCCAGATCTAGTGATGACCGTCATGGAAGCTGTCTGCATCCTGCTAAACTGCAAGTCAGTATCAGTATGCTTCTCTGGCTCTCAATGTGTGTGC
>CAAKHB010005917.1:0-17591 GCA_901007665.1 Aeoliscus strigatus | reverse complement strand
AATAATAAGGGGCGACACGGTGGTCCAGTGGTTAGCACTGGTTAGCCCTGGCCTGGGACTCTGTGTGGATTTTGCATGCTCTACCCATGCCTACGTGGGTTCTCTCTGGGTTCTCCAGCTTCCTCCAAAAGCATGCTGAGGTTAATTGGTCAGTCTAAATGGTCTGTCGGTGTGAACGTGAGTGTGAATGGTTGTCTGTCTTTCATGTGGTCCTGTGATGAGCTGGTGACTCATCCAGGTAATACGCTGACGTTTTCAGCTGGGATCGGCTCCTGATGGACCTGTAACCAGAGCAAGCAGAAGATGATGAATGAATGAGTGAATGAATGAACAAGATGGAGAAAAGACAAGGAAGCAGTTTGCAGTATAACCATGAGGCACCATAATGTTGGTGTACTGGGTGATATGGCAGATACGACTTTACAGCCTTACAAATGATCCCTCTTCTTGATATCTTCTGTTGAAGCCAGAAAAGCTTGGAGAGCAAAGTGTTATATGTTTTCATCCGTTGTTTAGCGTAGTCATTTCATTTTCAAAGCTATGCAATTGTGTCAGCAGTAAATGGAATTATTTCAGTGCAGGATAAGTGATTTCCGCTTAACAGAAATTTCTCTGTACTAAAAAAGATCCTCCGCAGGAATCCAGATTCCATTTATCATGATGACAGTCACAGTCGTCAATGCAGCCACGTGCCATTGACAGTAATTATGCAGATGCTTTCAGCACAACGGTTCTGCAAAAATTTGTTTTCATTTTGTTTTCATTATCCCAATTCACTCTTGCTGCAGTGTGTTTGCCGGATATATGCGATTTGGGCACATTTGTTAATCCCACATGTTTTACAGTCAGCTCTCAGAGGGATTAATCCTCCACTGCATGGCTCAGCCCTTAAATTTCATTAGTCATTAATCTACTGAATTGCTGCTTAAAACCCAGGCCTAGCCAATATGCTATTTTCTATAACCTTTCACCACCCATTAGTCCCACACCCCTCCCTAAGGGTGCTGGGTACTGTAGAAAGTTCCATACTCCTCTAAAAAATGTGAAATCAGCATATGTGAGTTTCAGGTAACATAGTGTACCTAAAAGTATCTTAATATTTCATAGAGTAGCCTTTCAGTCTGAATTTAGCCCAAGACATTTTGTACAACTAATGTTTGAATTCTCTGTAAAAACCCAACAACAAATCCATTCGTTTTAATATCGTGTGATAGTGTGAAGACTGTACAATATTGTGCTTTTGCCATAAAATATTTTAGGTCCAAAATGTTGGCAGCACACCTCGATTCAGTTCTTCACTCAGATTGTGTTTCTATTTCTTTCTGTAATCTTAGTTATAGTTTTTCTGTTTTGACGAGGTTTCCTTTTTCGATGGCGCAAACATTTTTTTGTCTTTACAGAACTGACTGGTCCAGTGCCAAACAAGTACTGGGAGATGCCAATTTCCTCAAGCGTCTGAAAGACTACGACAAAGACAATATCAAACCTCAGATCCTGGTGAAGCTGCAAAAATACATCAACAACCCTGATTTCTTCCCCGAGAAGGTCTGCATTTCAAATATTTGGATGTGACAAGTGGCTCTGAGTAGCTGGCTCACATTCAAGAGTTCACATACAGAAAGTGTTACAGTTACAGTGGAAGAACACATGTTTTACTCTATTGTGGGGGACATTTTCTCTCTCTCTCTCTCTCTCTCTCTGTTGTGTTTCTGCTCTAAAGGTGGAGAAGGTGTCCAAAGCCTGCAGATCCATTTGTATGTGGGTCAGAGCCATGCATCTTTACTCCAGGGTCCTTAAGGAAGTTGGTCCCAAGAGAGAGAAACTGGCCAAGGCGCAGGTCAATAACACAGTGCAGACGGAGGATAGGTTTTAACCATGAACATCAGATCTTTACAGATGGGCCACAGAAGATTAACTGTAGCTTTAAAACCTCAGAGCTTCAATAGATGGATCAAGAACAACTGGATTAGTAGTAGGTGCCTAATGATGTATGGGAAGTAAGGCCTTTACAATGGGAATGACATGGAGAATATATATTCACCTAACAATTAAAATACTCATCTAGCATTCACTAATCCCTTCTGTTCCCTTTTAGTTCCAGTGAGTTTTTTTAGGTAAATAATAAGAATAATAAGAATAATAATGGATCAATCTCACATAGCGCTTTTCTAGACACGCAAAGACGCTTAACAGTAGATACATTATTATTTATTCACCTCACATTCATACCCTGATGGTGGTAAGCTACATCTGTAACCTCCTGAGCTAATGCCCCCCCATAAATAAAATACACAAATAATGATCCCTTTGTTGTCGACAATTCCTGTTTTTATTATTATTTCCTGTCAATTTTCACTTTGAGACAGTTCTGTTGGGTGGGGTCACAGTGGCTCCTTGGTATATGGAGGTATATGGTACCTACATATACATGCATACAGAGTACCTACATACAGAGTAATTCACACAATGTTTAGTCACTTCGCCTCAGTTCGTATCAAGTTGTTCTCAAAGGCTCAGAGTGAAGACATGGTCCCATGGCCCCCTCTCATCCTCCCTGTGATAAACTCTCGCCAACATCTGTTCATATGAGGCTATGTGATGTCATAGTTTCAATCTATTTTTTATAGTCTGGTGGGGATGCTTTTGGGCTGCTGTGACCATCTCGACATTTATAACTGCAAAATCATGTTTTGACACTCCTATTATTTGTGATTGGTCACCCAATACGCAAAATCTTGGCGAGACTGGAATCTCTATCTCCAGAGCCTTGCCAAGATGTTCTATTACTTTCACCCAAAATGGTTGTATCACATTACATTCCCATAGCACATGTAGGAAAATCCTTGCTTTTGTTAACACCGATTCTTATGATTTCTACCTCTGTCCCAACGTGTGCAGGAGGAGCTAGATGTGACCATGGCGACACTGAAAGAAAAGCAACAAAGGCTCCAGGATGTGGAGAACCAGATCAACATCCTACAGGAGCAGTTTGACAGCAGCATAAAGGAGAAGGAAGATTTGGGTGATTCTCGTGACTCGTAATTATTCAGCTATGGATCAATGAAAGATCCAGGAAGTCCCCTTTAGCTCTGCCACCTCTTTCACTGTCTTTCACTTTGATCACTTAGTTGCTCAGTGGATTAGCACGTCTTTAAGCTCTGCTAATATATGTTCTCTCTTTGTGACCCCTCCCTCAAAGTCCAAACCATGGAGCTGACAGAAGCTCGGTTGACCAGGGCAGGGAAACTAACTGCTGCTCTTGGTGACGAGCAAGTACGCTGGGAGGAAAGTGTTGCCCAGTTTGAGGTGGAGATCATCAACGTTGTGGGGAATGTCTTTATCGCAGCTGCCTGTGTAGCGTACTACGGAGCGTTCACGTCTCACTATAGACAACTGGTATGTACAGATTGTCAAAGCTTGTCTGCACATCTGTTGAGTCACATCCTGCTTTAGTTCAGTGCACTTTTTGTTGTATAATACAGTGACCCAATAAAGAAGTAGACTTAACATTTCTGCTTTAGGGTTTGTTAATGAACATGTGTTAAAACAGACATAGAATAAACAGATTTACAGAGGCCTTACAGGGACACAATAGCCTATGTATGAAACATGCATGCATGACATGAATTTGACGTCAGCATCAAGTGTGCACCTGATATGAACCAGGAAGGTAATCAAGTGCGTTCTAATTTACACTGCACCATCGAATGCACTCACAACCTGGTTTTCAGCGACACAAGTACAAACCAAACTGTGCATTAAATGTGTAGCTGTAGTATAAACTGGAAATAAACAAACCCCTGTGCACATGATGGCATTTGCGGGTTATAGACTGGTTCATTCAGGCTCTGCCTGTGCCGCTGTGGTGTATATGAAATGCTTTCAGGTACAGTACGTATCAGGTGTGCACGTTTTTAGAATGACTCTATTCAACTTGCAAGAAAAATGAGAGCTTTAAACTTGAGTATGATAACAAATGTGCCATCTCTGCCTGTGTGGTCTCCGTTCCTCAGCTCACTGACCAGTGGATAAAAAAGTGCCAGGAACTAAACATTCCCATAAGTTCCGGCTTCAGCCTCATCAACATTCTCGGCGATCCATATGTTATTCGTCAGTGGAACAGAGACGGTCTGCCTCGTGACACCGTCTCTACAGAGAATGGGATCCTGGTGACGGAGGGCCACCGCTGGCCTCTAATGATTGACCCACAGGATCAGGTGAACAAATGAGGTGTCCAGTCAGGTTTAGCATTGATTTGTGATTCATCATTCTGTTGATTAGTGCATGCACTGTGAAATGTTAAAGGACTCTTAAATGAATACATGACTGAAAGAACAAGTAACTGTGGAAAGACTGCAAGTACTGCCTTTATGTTGTGCTTTTTTTACCGAGCCTTTAAAGCACCGAAATTGTAGGAAAAAAACATCTTTTTAGTGCAATTTATCATGAGTCTGTCGGCCTCCCAGCATACTGTCTTTACATGCTGGGAGCGGCTGCGACCCGTAACTGGATGAATCAAGGACCATGTTTCAGGCAATGTCTGTCAATGTCTACAATCGTATTAAATTATATCTTATCATATTATATCAGATCCTACCTTATACATCACTGTAGCCCACATCTACAAGTGTGGACATTCTTCCTTACTCTGTGTCATTTGTGTTTATCACATGAAATAAAGGTCCGTTTACTCCCCCTCAGGCCAACCGATGGATCCGCTCGAAAGAGTCAAAGCATGGTCTGAAGGTGATCAAGCTGACTGACCCAGACTTTCTCCGGATTCTAGAAAATGCCATCAGCAAGGGTTTGCCTGTACTGCTAGAAGAGGTACAAACGCTACACTCAGGTCGTGATAAAACAAGATTGATCATCAGAGACAAACTGTGTTTGAGTGCTAAGAATCACTCTTTGTGTCTGAGCGTTAACATTCTTGTTTTCTGTGACTTTGTACTTGTAAAGTTAAAAGAAACCCTGGATCCATCTCTGGAGCCCATCCTGCTGAAGCAGACCTTTGTGGCTGGTGGGCGGACATTAATCCGACTGGGAGACTCCGATATTGATTATGACACAAATTTCAAGTTCTATATGACAACAAAGATGGCCAACCCACATTACTTACCAGAGGTGAGGACACACACACAGACACACACACACACACACAATGTTTGGTCAGTGTGTTGCCCTGACGACCGTTGTGCCTGCGTCTTGCTGTGGAATCAACTCTGTCTGGTTTTAATTGATGTTTCAGGTTAGGGTTGGACATTCAGCTATTCTTATGATGATGTGTGAATTTTATATTTAGCCTCCTCGATAGCAATCAAGTCGTGTGTTTATTCCGTGTCTGAATCTGTTTCTTTTCAGGTTTGCATCAAAGTGACAATTATCAACTTCACTGTGACCAAGTCTGGCTTGGAGGACCAACTCCTTAGGTATCTGCACAAGTGGACAGTTTTTCTAAAAAAAAAAAAAACTTTGCACCTTGACTGTAAACAGTAGATATTCCCCCAAACAATTTTCTATACAATATTTTTTTTTTTCCACTGCCTCTCCACAGCGATGTGGTGCGACTGGAGAGTCCACATCTTGAGGAGCAGAGGAATGAATTGATCATGCGCATCAATGCTGACCGCAACCAGCTGAACGATATTGAAGACCGTATCCTCAAGCTTCTCTTCACCTCTGAGGGAAATATACTTGACAATGAGGAACTCGTCCAGACTCTGCAGGAGTCAAAGGTGAGTCACTTCTTCCTCTTTTTCTGCACAGTTGATACATTCAACACCTTCTCTAATACCTCTTCTCCTCTGTGTTTACATCCCCAAGGTCACATCAGAGGCCATTAAACAACGTCTGGAAGAGGCTGAAGCCACTGAGCTGATGATCAACTCTGCAAGGGAGCGCTACATACCTGTGGCTACCCGCGGCTCTGTCCTGTACTTCGTCATTGCCAACCTGTCCGTGATTGATCCGATGTACCAGTTCTCCCTCAAATACTTCAAACAAGTGAGAATAAGCAACCGTTTGTATTCCTAGCCACAGCTCTGAAAGCTTTATCAACCTTTTGTTTTCCGTCAACCAACCTCAGCTGTTCAACTCCACCATTGAGACATCAGAGAAGAGCGATGTGTTGGAGGAGCGCCTTCAGACCCTGCTGGACCAGATCCTGCTCAACTCTTACATTAACGTGTCCCGGGGCCTCTTTGAGCAGCACAAGCTGATCTACAGCTTCATGTTGTGTGTAGAGATCATGAGACAGCGTGGTGAGATCTCTGAGGCTGAGTGGCAGCAGTTCCTTACAGCTGCTGCACCACTGGAAAAGGTGGGGAAAGAAAGTGTTTGTAATTATTTGTCATTTGTGTTCACAGGAAAAGGGATACTGATCTTTAGTGGGAGTTAAACATGAATGACTTCAGTAAATTTACTGTAAATAAGGAATTTCAAACACCGAGTGGCCAGAACAAATCACAAATCATGAGGCTTAAGATAATTCTGTCATTAGTTGGAAAACATACAAATGTACTCCCCCAGGTTGGCCTGCAGGCAGCATCTTAATCCCAACATGAGCGGGGGAGAGAGTGACGAAGAGAGAAATGTCCTTTGTCTGAAGATGGAAATCAGACTCTCTCACAGCTTGTTTACTGCTGCCAAGCTGCTGAGCGTGATGGAAAAATACAGACAAAATAACATTGTGACAAGTTGATGAGAAGGTGGAGATATTTCTGTTTCAGCGTCAACCTGCGTGGAGCATGCTAACAGATCTGAAGTCATCGCTGCCTTGAAGTCACATCCGACCTTTCTGGACCCCTTCAAATTCTAGGGGGGCTGCGTGAGCTCTTCTGGCTCCTGAGAATCCAATTAACCTCAGAGCAATATCACTAGCTAGCTTACACCTTTGCTCTGACTCATAACCTTTCCCCTCGAGCCCCAGTGGTTGCTCAGAAGACGAGCAAACAAGGACTTCTGGTTTATTGATGCATTGAGGTGTTTCGGAGACCACAAAGCACACACGCACACCGTTCAGTCACACCCAGGGGTATATTCATGTGTTATACAGCGTTAGTAAGGCTGGAGGTGCTGGCTGTCAGCTGTTGTGATCGTCATGCTAACGGTGTCTTTACTCTCCTTCACCTTTGTCTTTCTCCATCCTGTTTCATACAATGCATCCTCCGTGCATCCATCCTTGTGCCTCTCTTTGCTAGTCTTAAATTGCCTGCCATGACTTTCTCTTATGTTTAGGAATACGTTGAAATCGTCTTTGTATCGTTTGTTTTAGTTCTTTGTTACTGCCCTCCCTCCATCTCCTTCTTTAACTGCTGTACTCACCTTCCCTTTCTCCATTAATTCCCAGGAATATTCAGAGCGGCCAAATGTCCCATGGCTCAGTGATTTTTACTGGCATACATGTTGTGAGTTGGAAGACACATTGCCGTGCTTCAAGGGCATCTCCAAGGAAATCACCAGAACTCATATCAACCTTAACATCGGTAACAGCATAGTTAGCATCCTCATGGCTCTTTGAATGCTGATGTGACAATCTGCTGCTTTGTTTTCAGTAAGTTCATTGAATTGTCACCTTTCCTTCAGGACGTTGTCAGGCAGCGTTGAATCCAGAGGAGTGGGAAGACTATGTGTCAGAGTTACCGCCCCTTGGGGAGTCCGTGCAGCAGGGTGGGATCAGGGGCCACTGGAATGAGAGGCTGGGGGCTTTCCAGAAACTGGTACTCATCAACAGTTTCATGGAAGATAAGGTAGGTCAGAAGGAAATCTACGGAAGAGGGGAGTTTGAAATGAAACAAACTGTTCTAGAACACAAGCCATATTCTATTGCACTTCCATTGGGGGGGATTTATAAAAGAGGCATTACCGTATTAAAATATGTCATTACCTTCAGAGTTCCCTCTGACTTTTCATGAATAACATTTGGCTCGTGCTTATTTAAAACAAAAATAAAGAAAAGCAATTGGCTGGTGTTTACACATCACCGAGGGTGTTCCCATCAGCTGTCCGCAACACCACTATTGTATTGTAATGGGTGCGTGATACTGAGGAAGAGTTAACAAAACTCCATTCTCTGTCGCACTCACTCACAGCATTGACTGCATACACGACATCCCTCACTATACATGTAAAGACATGTAGAGACTGCACACTCCTTAGTTCTTTATATTTGTCTGTTCCATTTTTTTTTTCTCTTCTTGATTTCTTTCTGTTCAGGTTGTATTTGCAGCAACCGAGTTTGTGATTGTCTCTCTGGGGAAGGAGTTTGTGGAAAACCCTCCGGTTGACCTGGCTCGTCTCTATAATGACATGTCCCCCTCCACGCCTTTAGTTTTCATTCTCAGCACAGGATCTGACCCAATGGGTGCCTTCCAGCGTTTTGCAAAAGAGAGAGGGTGTCTTGACAGGTAATTTGATTTCGAATTTGGGCCAGTTTGGGCTTAAAAGGCTATTTAACAGTAATATTATGATGCTGCGAGTCAAAGTAATGATCCAGACTGCATAACTGAAATAATAACGGGAGTATTTCCATCTCTCACTGTCTCTCAGGGTTGAGTCCATCTCACTGGGTCAAGGACAAGGGCCGATAGCTGAGAAGATGATCCTAGGAGCGATCAAGAATGGAAACTGGGTGTTTTTGCAGAACTGTCATTTGGCTGTTTCCTGGATGTTAGAAATGGAAAAGATTATCAAGACCCTCACTGAGCCCGGTAAAACACTACATCCAAACACACAAGCCAGACTCAGACTCAGCCAGTTGTGTGGGTGGTTTATATGGGAAATTTAGTCATATTATTTGAACAATGTTTAGCTCAATTCTTGCTTTTCTTTAGCTGCTTAATAGTACATTGTGCTCCAACCAGGTATTAACATTGTCTTTTAGCTCTGTGGTATTGAGCAGATGGTTTGAGTTCTCACAGCAGTGAAATGAAGCAGATGGCTCAACAATTAAATTAAAACTTGCAGAGTCAGGAATGTATCTCATCTTTATATAATTAAGAATATAATTCAGAATGAAGTATTAATATTTTTTTCTTGACCGCATGTTCTGCATTTGAGTCTTTCTACACATCTGTAAATAAAAGTCAGTTAGCTCTAGTTTAGTTTCATGTCTGAAAGTGGGATCGATGATATGTACAGTGATGGGACACCAGGTATGTAAAAAATATATTGAATGTTTTCATGCTAACCTGGCCTGAGGAACATTCTGTGTGATTCAAGTCTTCCTTGTATTTCCAGTATGGTGATGATTATAATAACGTCAATATGACAATGTGATGATTGTACCACTTTACATCCTATTTGTTACACATGCAGCATTTAGATTGATGACACATATTTTATTCTTTTCTTCTTTCCCTGCACAGACACAAAAATCAATGAGAAGTTCCGTTTGTTTCTCAGTTCCATGCCTACCAATGTATTTCCTGTAACAGTCCTTCAGAACTCTGTCAAGGTAATGGCGCACACTCTCTCACACACACACACACACACACACGCACACAGATACACACCCTGTGGTATGATAATCTCACTCCAAGTCAGTGCATTTCATTTGAAGATTGCTCAGCAGACGAAACAATGTGTGCATGACGGGATTTTTATACATTATCTCAACTACAAATCTGCGTTCCCTCCTGAGGTCACACATGGCTCGTCTTTATCCGCATTCATAAGGAGCAGTCACGGAAAACATATTCAGTTTTGATCCTCTCACCCTATATGAGCAGTTCACCAGGAGCAAATCATTGCTCTTATAGACCCACATGCAGTACAAAACAGTAAACAGTTGCAAGAATAAAAACAAACTATAGATGGTGCGTTGTTGATATCTGAAGGGAATACGAGCAGAACAGCAACAGTATGTGGATTAATGTGATTGTTTGACAGTTGCACAGCCATGGTGTCATGAATGTGTACTCATTCGTGGATGGCAGCAGGGGGGGAGCTGTTGCAGAATTTTGCAGAGTCGTGATGCTACGTAGCAGAGTGGCTCACTCTGAAGGATGTTTGTGACGGAGGGGAGAGAAGTCCTGTTGTTTTTCTCAGCTGCTCTCACAAAGTCAAATCAGCCAGTATTGAAATTCATCACACGGTTTATGTATTTGTGCTGTAATAAGTTGTACTCTAGATAGTTCCAACCTATCAAATATACACACGTGCGATTCATCATAATTTCAACTTGTGAAACAATCACTAATTATCAGCATCTACAGTCTAAGACCTGTACGTCATTTGAGTATATGTATGCAGCAGCCTTCGCTTCATTGTTCTGCAGACTGTTGGATTATTTGAAGAGTTAAAAGAGCTCGTCATTGCTGTGCGGTTGGGCATCGTTTACAGGTGACGAATGAACCTCCTAAGGGTCTGCGGGCCAACATGCGACGAGCCTTCACAGAGATCTCAAGCAGTTTCTTTGAGGACCACATTCTGGGACGTCAGTGGAGGAAGATCATGTTTGGAATCTGCTTTTTCCATGCAGTCATCCAGGTTCGATCCTCACTATCACTGCACAGCATCACTGCTTCATGAGCCTGGAAGTGCTTTCGTCTTGCACATGCCTTTGTGCATAAAATAGCCAGTGTGTGCCTCCCCCACATTTGTTCACATACGCCTTGTATCGCATTTTTATTTGCTTCAGGAGCGAAAGAAGTTTGGCCCTCTGGGCTGGAACATTCCCTATGAGTTCAATGACAGTGACAGAGAATGTGCGCTACTCAACCTCAACCTCTTCTGCAAAGACGGCAATATTCCCTGGGATGCACTTATCTACATCACAGGTAGGGCGGTCGGTACAGCACTGCTTGGGCCTCTGTCACGAAGCAAGGTCAGCAGAACCTACATCGCTTTTTACAAAACCAAACAGAAGAAGAATGGCTTTTATTGTTATTTTATTGCACAACCTAATCAGAATATAAAAAGCTAAATACAATGTCAATATGTAAAACAATACGCACCAATGTGGTGAGTAGTATAGTCACAAACAGCTGTTGTGGATAATGGTGATATTTACCACTGAGAAGTGAAACGCCCAAGTCTTCATTTTAATTATATTTAATTATATTTTAATTTGTATACAAGTGCAGTTTTACAATTTTTAGCTGAATTATTTTTATTAATTATTATATATAATTATTGGTTATGAATGTGAAACTCATCACACATTAGCGTAGTTCTTATATTTCGACAGTCTAGACGCACATACAGCAGATTAAATTTCAGTTCTGTTTCATTCTGTGATATGTTATTAGAACAAGAGAGGGATCACTTTCATTTACAGTCTCTCCAGGGGTAATTTATTGCACTCATCTGTTTTCCAGTTTCACCTCTATGTGATTATATGTGGTGTTTCAGTCTTAGTGTAATCCTAAATTCTAACAGGTAATGGGTATACAAGGATAGCAAGGATGCAATTTTCAAATTTCAGTTTTACTTTTAAAATTAAATTAAAATGCACAAAACATTTCATTACTCTCAGTTTACGTGAAAATTAAACTCAACCTGCTTTGGGGAACGGGCCCCTGGTGTTTGTTATATATTAGCAGAACTTTTTGATCCTTGTCTGTTTTGTAAAACAAAAAAAAAGACAGACTGACCACTGTCCCACAGAGACAGTCCACTGCTGCTATTGTGGAGTTCAAGACAAGCTGAAAACGTCCCTATCTGACAATGAATAAGAATCCTTCAACAGGTTCCTGGATCCAGATGGTCCCAGAACACTACCAACATTTAATCATCTGGTCCTGGTCCTGGAGTTAGTTTTATTAGTAATTTATTTTGAGTAATTTTTGCTCACAGACAGACAAACAAACAGATACATGCTGGCAAAAACACAACCTCCTTGGTTATGATGCAGAGTTTAACTCTCCCTTCTCATCTGTATCCACAGCTGAGATCACCTATGGAGGCAGAGTGACCGACGCCTGGGACCAACGCTGCCTCAGAACCGTCCTCAAAGGCTTTTTCTCACCTGAAACTCTGACGTCTGACTACACCTTCTCCCCCTCTGGTGTTGTTCAGTTTCCTGTTCTTAGCCTGTCTATAATCCAACATGTGTACACGTGTTGACTTGATTTCTCTTGTGTGTGTTAGGGGTCTACTATGCCCCAGAGACAGACAAACTACAACAGTACAGGAAGTACATTGAGAGCCTTCCGATCATTGATGATCCTGAGGTTTTCGGTATGCATGACAATGCCAACCTGGCCTTCCAGGTGAGGAATAAAGGGGAAATAATAATACTGGCCATTCATTTTCCACATTTAAAAGTGAAAAGTAGAAATCAAACGCACAGGGTTAAATTAGGGTTTGGGTTATATTATATTATATGATTATTGTTATTCATCAGCTGTTTTGTTATTAAGAGAGTTTGTGTGCATGCTAGACATTTAGTAAACAACAAACATCATCAGTATGTATGTATGTATATATGTATCAGAACAGTTTCTCCTGTTCTTGGTTTAACCTGGCTCTGCTCATTGAATTTAATTCCTATGATGATGCAGTATTGTGTACACGACGTTGCCTTTTTTGCATTCTGTGTGTTTGCTTCCCCAGCGGCAAGAAACTATGACTCTCATCAACACCATACTAGACCTTAATCCTCGATCCTCTGACTGTCACGGAGCTAAAAGCAATGATGACATAGTCTGTGAGCTGGCTGAATCTATTCTGAGCAAGTTACATGGTATACAGACACACAAACACACACACACACACACCTCCTGCACGTCTCTTCCCTTGTGTGTTTCTGATGTTGAAGTGTTAGGACACAATCAGAAAACTACATTCATAATTTGCTCCTTTTAAATGGAATAAATTGTAGTCACAGATAAAACTGAGTCGATTTAAACACTGTAAATCCCGTCTTAATGATGTGACATGCTATGAATGTACTTTGAATGGGCAGACAGACGTATATTTTATGTGTTATTTGTCATCAAGACATGTGGGACTGTCCCTCCGTGATGAAAGAAGTAACTGTATTGTGTGTTCACAGAGCGTCTAGACATGGATGAAGCTGCGGAATCTCTGTTTGTCAAAGATGAGAATGACCGCGTTGACTCCCTGACAACTGTGTTGGGCCAGGAAGCCAACCGATTCAACAAACTGCTGAAAGTCCTTAGGGTGCACACGCTGACATTAGCTATCTTATTAATATAAAAAACGATACAGATGATGAAGATGCATTGTTGTTATTGTCCCTTGTCATTTTGATGTGTGCTTGTGTGTGTGCTGCCCAGGTATCACTGATCACTCTGCAGAGGGCTATAGCAGGTCTGGTGGTGATGTCAGAAGACATGGACCGGATGTACACAAGCTTCCTTAAAAACCAGGTCCCTCTGCTCTGGTCCAACGCTGCCTACCCTTCTCTCAAAAGTCTGGCCTCTTGGGTCAAAGACCTGACGCTCAGGACCTCTTTTATCCAGGTTTGAGAAAACACCAGGGATGAGGGTAACGAACCGAATCACTGACAGGGTGAACCTGTTCATTCTCTGCGAACCAGTCGACTGACACAACTCACCAAAACCAAAAAAACAAACTTACAATGAGACAGTGTTTGGAATTCAGCGACTTTGTCGAGTATTCAGACCCCTAGCGACTCGTTTTCAAAACAGCAACTAGTGACAAATTTAATGACGTTTCCTGGTGTTGTCGGAGACGTATGTGAAAACACTCTTTCTTCTGCAGTTCCTGTCCTCCAGCAGCGGGTGCTGCCATGAGCTCCTCCACCATCCGATGCATCAGTCATAGCTGCTGCGTTCACAGATGTCCTGATTGGCTGTGGATGTATTTATCCACGTGAACCCAGAGTTATTTTTAGTGACAGGGAGCAATGCTGAACTGTAGCTTGGTTCAAAATATCTCAAACATGTTAAAATCCGCATTCATGTGATGACATGAATGCAGATTTTAATGAATGTTTTAGCACTTCAGGAAGCATGGCTGAAACACATTCACAAAAGAAATCCACATTCTGACATATTTAAACTTCTAAAAACAAAAGCAAGAGCTGCTTTGTCTGGTAATGCATTACTTTTATGGTGGAGGAAATCTGTAACTATCAATATTTACAATTTAAAAGTAACACTGGAAGACACACATGCACATTCAGTCTGTGTGAGTGACACATTTGTTAAATATATGTTCAGAGCAATTAAAGCTACGTTTCAAGCCTTGGTTTCCATCAGAGTGGCATGAAAACAGTATGATAATTAGTTTGTCTCTGTGTTTCTGGCTTCAACATGTATCACTGATCCTCACAGACACAAATATGACAGAGAAGACTTTGCTCTTCAAATCTCTGTCTGATTATGTGCATATGTGTGCTTACTCATTAAGGGAGATAACACATGAAACAGGAATAACACATGAACATTCTGTGCTCATGCCTTAGGCGCCCGCGCGCGCACACACACACACACACACACACACACACACACACACACACACACACACACGGATAACCAGCATATTATTTCATAAAGTGATGGGGAGAGCACATGTTCACTTCCCCCGTGAGACAATTCACCTCACTGTGTTACTCATTTATCATGTGCTATGCATTCAGTACACCAGGTTGAGTTATTTAAAGATGCATACATTTTCATTCTCTCTCTCTCTCTCTCTCTCTCTCTCTCCCAGGCTTGGATCGAGGACGGCCAGCCACGATCATTTTGGATCTCTGGATTTTTCTTCCCTCAAGGCTTCCTCACTGGTAACACACCTGAGAACAAAGGCGGTGTCTTTAATATTGAAATGAAGCTGCTACATGTTTTGTTTTAGATGTATAGTGATCAACTATAGCAACTCTTGAGAAAAGAATACAGTGTGCGCACACACACACACACACACACACACACTTCATCACTGGAGCGTACAGCTGCGGTCAAAACTATTAGCCCCCCCTTATGAAATCAAATCACACCCTTCCAATCATCCTTCCAGTGACATGGGCCATGAGTGTTTATGGATTGTATGCGTAAACAAACAAAGACAACATCTGCATTAGGTCAAATGAACATTTTTTGTTTGTGGAGTCCATACAGATAATGTGTTCTTGTTTATTATTTGTATTAACCCCAGCACCAGGTGATGGACAACCACCTTTGACCGCCCTCTTTTCTAGCCTTCCAGTCCTTTAAAAGCCTCATACATACAGTGTGTGTTCTTCTGTGTGCTGCCATCTAGGGGTGCTCCAGAATCACGCCAGGCGTTATAATTTGCCCATCGATGAGCTCAACTTCCGCTACAACGTTCTGCCTGTGTACCGAGACCAGGCGGAAGTCTATGAGGCTCAGACCAACGGCATTGAGCTGGAAACGGACAAGGAGGTACATCCGGTTTGGGTGCACGATTGTCCCTAAATCCAATTTTTAAGACAATTTCCCTGACACAAGGAGGGTCACCCAGTTCCATGACAGAGCTTCATTCACATACTAGTTTATTGTTCAGGCTGATCATACCAATGTACAAATCAAATCAACTGTTGTTCTTGTGACATCCACGTCATTTGCATGTTAACAAGTACAGACTTCTCTGCTACGGTCTCACTCATGTTTTACAATTAAAGCTGCTTTCACATTCAGGATTGGGTAGAAGGAGTCAGACACACGAGTGGTTTAACTTCATGACAGAGCAGCTGCTCTCAGGCATTTGATATCAAATATAGAGAGCAAGCTCATAGTTCATAGTTCATCCTCCGACAGCTTCTGTTTGTGACGTTCCCTGACGGATGTTTGCGCTGATTCTGATTCTGGTACATAGATGTATGGATATATATCCATAGATGGATGTTCTTCAATAATAATTCCATCATTACAGCAGCAAATAAGGTCCAGTGACAGTAAAGAAGTCATTCAATCATTCATCTTCTCCGCTTGCTCGGTTACGGTCATGGCTGCAGGGTTCATCCTGGACGAGTCGCCAAGGTCATGTCAGGGCCACATGAAGGACAGACACACTCACATTCACACCCACAGGCAATTTAGAGTGACCAATTAACCTCAGCATGCTTGTGGAGGTGGGAGGAAGCTGGAGAACCCAGAGAGAACCCACGCAGACACGGGGAGAGCATGCAAACTCCACGCAGAAAAAGACAACCACTGCACCACTGTGTCGCCCAGAATCCAAAAGTGACAGAGTACAACTGACTGACCCATCACACATCTTCAGCTCACAGACAAGAACAGATGCAGAGAAAGGACACGACTGCTGAAGTACTGATTCTCTGTGGATGGATTTAGGATCTGCAGCGGTTCAAACTGACAGAGATCAATGCACAACTGTAGATTAGTTGAATCTAGTCAGAACATGTTGAAATCCACATTCAGTGATGAAAATGTCAACGTGTCCAAGGAGAGTCTGGCACGTTTCAGCACTGCATGAAAGTTCGGCAGGGTGTGGGGGTGTCTCCGTCCCCACCACATTTCAAATGCCACTTACACCCACGGTTAACACTACAAACTACCTGTGGTTTGTTTGTTTTTTTTAGTTACCGGAGCTGGAGGACGGCGTGCTCGTGCACGGCATGTTCATGGATGCCAGTCGCTGGGACGATGACAACATGGTGATTGAGGATTCGTTACCTCGCGTGATGAACGCCGTGCTGCCGGTGGTGCACTTTGAGCCGCAGCAGAACTACGTACCCGAACCGGACCTCTACCACGCCCCCCTGTACAAAACATCCACCAGAGCAGGGACCCTTTCCACCACCGGTACGTGCACGTCGTGTTCTCGTATTGCAGCCCTCAGCGGCGTGATGAAACATTGTGCCGTCTCCCTCCAGGTCACTCGACCAACTTTGTTGTGACCATACTGCTCCCGTCCGACCGACCCAGTGATTACTGGATATCCAAAGGTTCTGCTCTGCTGTGCCAGCTTAAAGACTAACATGTCTACTGAGATACAAGGTGAATCAAAATGTAACTTCACGTGCATTTTAATAAACTCTGACTGACAGCAGCAAAGTGGAATCCTGTAAATACATGATGAGAGCGAGGCAAGTACATTGTGATCTTTGGAGCTCAGGCGTTCACCCTGTATTCAGTCGGGCTATGGATGGATGTACTAACTGGAATTTATAGTACACATCTAGCCTCCGGGAGTGAGAAGACGGAGGGCCGGAATAGGTGGGGTAGATGGATGAACAGAGATGAGCAGACACATGAATGTTCACATGGAAAGAAAAAAAAAAAAGAAAACCAAAGGATAGCTCAGAGCGATGAGCTGAGACATGAGAACTGATGTTCATCAAACGATGAAATGTTTACATCACAAGCACGATCAGCGCTCTGTTTGTGTCACTTAGGGCATGGGCCGCGAACACATGACATACAGCTCCTCGAACACATTAAGCACACCCACCGCAGTACTCGTGTGCAGTCACACACGCTGCCTCCGCTGCACCTTGCTGCTCCAAGGACAGGAAGTTACAGGAACAAAACACAGCAAATCTGGTGGAGTTTGGAAACACGATAGGCAAATTTTCAAAACAACACCACAGCGTCACAGTGTGTATGTGTGTGTGTGTGTGTGTGTGTGTGTGTGTGTGTGTGTGTGTGAGTGTGAGTGTGTAGCAGAGCCACAGGTAC
>CAAKHB010005915.1:79290-94285 GCA_901007665.1 Aeoliscus strigatus | reverse complement strand
CCCGAGATGCCATCAGTCAAGTCACTGAAGCTCCATTTCAGGCAGGTCTTTGACTAAAAGTCTGAGTTTTAAAGTCAGACACCAAATTAGTTTGCCGACTAATGTCGTTCTCAGCGAAACGGCCCTGTTGACTTGTTTTAAAGCTACACGCGCTCAGATGTCGTTGATATGGCTGCTTAGCCGCGCTGCCAGAGGGAGTGACACAGTCGTTTCTATTTATCCTGCTGTCTGGAATCGGTTCCAGCACTCTTTAAGCCCCAGGCTACTGCTGCGCTGTGTTTACAAGGAAGATAGACGAGGATGCACCAGGCAAAATTGTGAGTAAATGTGGCTGCAGACAGGTCAGTCTTGCACATAAACCTTTGAGACAGCATCACGATAACATACATGGACTAGATGGATGACTGCAGTGTGGCAAAAGCCAGAAGGCCCCTTACACTGTTCTGAATCAATGATGATTTCACCAGCAGTCAGTATTAAACATGTATAAACATGTTTGTGCCAATATACACCTTGTACTGTTATCCAGCGTGGTGCCAACACAATGAATACATGTCGTATAAGATCCATTTTATACCGCTTTCCCAGTGGCACGTTACACGTTACACATGTTACATTGTTGTGTGTTAAAAAAATATGGGTCCAGGTTTTCTGCTGCCCTCTAGTTCCTAAGTATACTGCAGTATCACTACACACCTTAATAAGTTTGTAATTGTTCCTGTAAGCCTCGATAGCGTCCCGCCAAAAGACGTCTGTATCTTTCAACCTTTTATTTTGTTCACAACCGAAGCAGGGATTCCACCACATCCAACAAGAACTTAACTTCACACCAAAACAGGAAGTACATCACCTGGGGAGGGAACATTTTACCGTAAAGGACACACAGCAGAGACACATTAATGTGGTTCTCTCTTGATCAGACAGAAAACAAGGTTAAAGATGGGAACAAGGCACACGAGAACAACAAAAAAAAGTGTGGTCCTGATTGTGTTCTGTTAAATTAAATGTTTTACTCCAGTTCCACGTATTAATCCCTTTAAATGTCTGTAGATCTGTCAGCATCTCGCTGAAACCACCATACGTGAGGAGAGTTGCTTATGACTATGACTTCTATCATAGTCTGTGCTCATGTTCACTTCTCCCACTGGACTCAACTGACCCAAAGCCATGCTGCCTGTCCCTTGAAGAGCCCTGGAGGAATCCGAGTGACACAGATCCAAGAAATGACTCTCCAGTGGGTCAACTCATTTCGAAGCCTTCTCTGACTTTGGGCTGAATGCAAAATGACACTTAAAACCACGGAAAAACCAACACAACGGTCAATACGATTCATCCATGAATAGAAGATTTCATGTCAGTCGATCAAGTGGGTGTGGAAATATTTCATTATAGATAAAAAAAAAAAAAAGACTGAGGGAGCATGACTGACAAGTAGGCTTTTCCTGATTCTAGTATTCTACTGAACAATGCTTGACAGATTTTAGCTCTTAGGGTCGGGTGGTTGCCAGGTTGGTTTCAAGTGGATCAGAAGGGCTCTCAGCTTTAAGAAGCCAGTGCAGCTCTGACTGTAAAGGCGATCGAAGTATGTCTAGTTATTCACTCAGTATCGCCGGCGGACACAGACACAGGATTAGTCATGGCTGATTAGGCTCAAGGATGGATTCTGACAGCTCGCTCATCTGGAGAGGAAATGCATTTTATGATTAGGATGGTATGGTTTCAGCTATTGACCTCTACAGAGTTTTTTATTTACGACTCAACACACCTAAATCAGCTTCAGTTGTCACACTGAGGTCCAAAACATTGGGCAGTGACAAAGTCACAGTTAACTGTTCTACTCTACTTCTACTTCATATGCTATTTAACTGCTCAGTATGAAGGTGTATATCTGCTGTATTTGTACCTTGTCCTCAAATTCAGTGATAGTTGTGGTACACAATCCTCCTTTTCCATTCAGCACTAGACCAACCTGTAGCACAGGTAGTGGTGTGATTGTCAGCAAACTCAAGTCTTTTTTTCCAGCACGGAGCAGATGGAACACCTGCTGCCACTTTGCTCTGTGCAGTGCTGTTTTGTTCATCTACTGTTCAAATAGAGCACAGTGGACTGAGATCAGTGTTGATGGAACCAGCTGGAAAATCTGAAAATGTAGCAGCACAAAGGTTTGATTTGTGACATGGCGTGATTACAGGCTGTGTGTGTGAGTGTGTGCGTGTGTGTGTGTGTGTGTGTGTGTGTGCCTTTGGAGTTGTGCTTAGGTATCAATTTGTCTAATTAAAATGCTTCACTCATTGTTCAACTCCTCCACATACACACACTGCTGAACTTCCATCCCTACAGTGTTGAACATTAACTTCCTGGAGAAAAAAAAAAATCTCCAAGGACACGTTTGAATCTGAATTGATTGATATATCTTCATATCCATAATCCTTGGTCTTGAGACAAGAAAAGCACCACCCCCCCCTCCCAATGCTCAACAACGCATCAATTGACATCACTTGTATTTGTCCTGATCGTCCTTTTCTGGTCAAATCGCTGGGTCAACATCAGCTGTGTGTGCGCTGTGTACGAGTGTGTGTTTTGTCATTCACTTGCTGAAAATGCTGTTTGAACTGAAACAAAACAGCAGCGCGACAACATCACATTAGGACGTACAAGTAAAGAAGCATTGTCTGTAAAATGTACTGAATGATTACAACATTGCCACCAGCTCTGGTAAAGCTGTGGTTTCATTTTAATAATTTAACATTTTAATAACAAATTACTCTCAAGTTATCAATTTAGTAATTCATCATATAACCGACACAATAGTTCCAGTACAGGTATGAAGATGCCTGGTCCAGGTACCTTAAACCACCTGTGTAGTCAGTCTGTCAGTCAGGAAGCAGCGGTGTACTTTGCTGCTCTGTTTCAGTCATTGTTTGCACAAACAGTGTAGCAGGAATTGTGTGTAATTATTTCAGCGTGTGCATACGATCCAACAAATTACTCCATCTTCACCTGCAAACCAAAATGATTAAGCATCCTACTATAGCAACAGGGCTACAGGGAGACGCTCCCTCGTCCAGTTACGCTTCATTTGTGGATGAATGTGTTATATATTCACCAGTGGGCTCCTGTGTTCTGACGAGTGCACTCCTGACAGGCAAAGTGCTGTGAAATACTGCGACAATAAATCATTACACTTTGTTTTTGTTTTTTGTTTTTTTTAGGTTGTGCTCTCACTAAAAGAAGATGGCAGCCCATTAAACAGCAGCAAAAGGAGCAGGCGGCAGCCAGATCTTCCATCCTTGGGTTAAAAAGCAACTTTCCTTCAAAGTGCTCTCCACCAAAGTGCGGTGAGCACACACAAGGAAAGAGAGTTCTTCCCTCCTCTGGTGAGTTTTCTTCCTTTTGACTCTTAAAGCCCTCAGAATGAGCGGCCTGGCCGGGAAGCTGGACCCTCGCAGGGTACAGTGGGGCTCGACATGGAACACGTTCGTGTCCCGCGTCCTGAGGACCAAACCTGTCGAGTCCATGTTGGACTCTGCCATGTCTGGCACGGGCGCGCACGGCACCAGACTGGCCCGTGTGCTGTCGACGGTGGACCTGGTGTCGCTGGGCGTGGGCAGCTGCGTCGGGACGGGGATGTATGTGGTCTCTGGGCTTGTCGCCAAAGAAATGGCTGGTCCAGGGGTCATCGTGTCCTTCATTATCGCCGCCGTGGCCTCAATACTATCAGGTGAGACTGGAGTGAATGCAAATATTTATGCAGGGACTCTCGTCTGATAGCTGCGAGGCTAACGATAGCATGGCATTACAAAGCTTATCACAATTAAACTGACATGATTTATTACGACCTTTACCGAGAACCTTTTAATAAACGGAATTATCACGAGGGGAAAGACATTATTCAGACAACAAGAATATAAAAAGCACTTAAGGGATATCTTAGCACTTAGCCTGATGCTCCTATCAATAATTCTAACTCGGCTCGTCTGTCTGACTCTTTCCATGCAGGGGTGTGTTATGCAGAGTTTGGCGTACGCGTGCCTAAGACCACAGGTTCGGCCTACACATACAGCTACGTGACCGTGGGCGAGTGTGTGGCGTTCTTCATCGGCTGGAATCTGATCCTGGAGTATCTGATCGGCACAGCGGCGGGGGCATCAGCTCTCAGCAGCATGGCCGACTCGTTGGCCAATCACAGCATCAGCCACTTCATGATTACACATATCGGAACGCTCAATGGGTTCGGTGAGTGTTGCACAGCCCAGGCTGATTCTCTTCAACTGCCTGCGTTACAATTTAAGTCAGTTTGTAGAGAAATAGTCACAAGTGTCCAAAAACAGTGAGGCACTGCTGGTTATGAAGTGGAATGCTACAGCCAAGTGTCTATGTAGAGGTTAATGACCCGTCAGTCTCTTCCTGTTCGCCACTGACGAAGCAGCAGAAGTGGTCACATGACACTGCCAGCTGTTCTAGAGGAGAATGGAAAGTCAGTGTTTCCTTTTCCTCCTGTTCAAAAAACTGACTGTTCTTTCCCACCCCATAGGACAGTTTAGATATTTCACTGGAAACAAACCTGTTTCTATTGTTTTTGAAGACTTGAGTCACTGCTGGCAAAGTGTAATGTATCAAATCTGATTTGTCTTGAATGTGTCTTTGTGTTTGTGGTTGTACTGTGACTAAAACTGACATTTTTTTTTGTTACATTAGTGTTTGGGTGACTAACGGACATCTTACCATTTAGAGAAGTTATATTCTTCTATTGTTCTGTCTGTGTGTGTGTGTGTGTGTGTTTTAGGAAAAGGGGAGCAGTCGTATCCAGACCTGCTGGCGCTGCTGATAGCGCTGCTGGTGACGGTGATCGTGGCGTTGGGGGTGAAGAACTCTGTGGGATTCAACAACGTGCTGAACGTCATTAACCTCATAGTCTGGGTGTTCATGATGATCGCCGGCCTGTTCTTTGTCAACGGGGAGAACTGGGATGAAGGGAGGTTCCTGCCGTTTGGCTGGTCGGGGGTACGCACACGCATGCAGGCACTCTGAGCAGGAATGGAGAACACACTTCTTTCGTCAATCCCGTCATATCCTTCATTCCCGTTCGCTCAGGTGATGCAAGGAGCCGCCACCTGTTTCTACGCTTTCATCGGGTTTGACATTATCGCTACGACTGGAGAAGAGGCCAAAAGTCCAAACACCTCTATCCCCTACGCCATCACTGCCTCACTCATCACCTGTCTGACCGCTTACGTCTCTGTGAGTTACCATGGAAACCTGCCAGACGCCTATTCCATAGAGCTCGTATCTCCAACTTGTTGGGTCCCCCCCCCATGTAGCTGGGTGTAAATATAGGCAGAGTGGATTTTACTTAATTCTGCTGACAGACAGAAGAACTGATGATGCTTCCACCTAAATCACATATATGTTCGATGTGAGTGGCTGGAAACTGTTTAAAATATAGACTCTGGAGCTATAGACGCTATAGAGGTCAGTTCTGTTTGACTTACTCGGGAATGCAGCCTGCTGTGATCCCTTCATGCAAACCAATGTCTCTTTTTGCAGCAGAGTAGCTCTGACAGATGGCCCTGCATGATTTCACACATCAGATGCAATAACGACACACACGCACACACAGTGAGAGGGAAGCATGACTAATGAAGATTTGCAAAGTGAGATTGTGAGACTGTTGCACAACCTAATGAGGTAGGATACCGCACTGATTGTACAACTGCGACATTTATTTGAATGTTATTGACATTATTTATTATGAGTTATTGGTTGTAAACATTAATATGAGTTGTAACAGTTGGAGGTGTTGGTTGTACATAAAATGAAGACAGGGTGGGTGTTAGCGTACTGGGATTCCTGCCACTGGGGGGCGCCCGATTTTACGCCATAGTTTTGTGATTTGTATAATTCCGAGATAATCTTTGGGCATTTTACAACATTTGATTATTTCCTGACTGTATATTTGTGATTATTCTTCTTTCCTCCAGGTATCTGTGATCCTGACCCTGATGGTTCCGTACAATGAGATCGACGCCGACGCCCCTCTGATGGAGATGTTTGCCATGCACGGCTGCATGTTTGCAAAGTACATTGTAGCTGTTGGCTCCATCGCCGGACTCACTGTCTCCCTGCTGGGGTCCCTGTTCCCCATGCCCAGGGTCATCTATGCCATGGCTGGGGACGGGCTGCTTTTCAAGTCAGTCCATCTACTTATTCTAATATCTATGTCTATATCCATGTATAGATATATAAAAGAAATAAACTTTTGTTATCCATCCATATCAGTGTAAATGACACTTGACTAAACCTTTTTGTCTTTGTGCACATGTAGGTTTTTGGCCAATGTGTCTTCCTACACAGAAACCCCAGCCATTGCCTGTGTGGTGTCAGGCTTTTTGGCCGCCTTGTTGTCCCTGCTGGTCAGTCTCAGAGACCTCATAGAAATGATGTCCATAGGAACCCTGCTGGCCTATACATTGGTGAGTGGATGTGACCATACACAGCTGTATTTAATCTCGAATGGAAACATTTTAGTCAAATTCATACGAGAAAGAAAGAAAACACATTTCCAACTGGATGGTGATGGAACGAGCAGATGTTGCCAGGGATGTTGGCACAAGGACCATGTAGCAGTTGAATGTGTATGTTGGGATGATAGCGGGTAAACATGAACATTTCCCACCATACTGCAAATGTACAGAAGAAGAAGGGTCAACTGTGTGTGTGTGAGGTGTGACCCCTCACCTGACCCAACTTTCCAGCAGCCGAGGGTGCATCTAAGGTGGACAGTAACTTGTTGGGATCAGTGAAGTATTTGTTTGTTTTTTTCAGGTGAGTCTCTGCGTGCTCCTGCTACGTTACCAACCGGAGGGCGACATCCACGGCTTTGTGAACTTCCTCTCCGAGGAGCAGAACAACAAAAAGAAAGAAGGCGTTCTGGCCGAGTGCGAGAAAGACGCGTGCTCGCCGACTAACGAAGCAGACGAATATGGGGGTGTGCCCACAAACACTTGTGGAGCCAAAAACCTGCCGTCACTCGGGGACAACGAGATGCTGATTGGGAAACCGGATAAAAACGCTTACGCTGCCAGCCACCCCAACTACGGCACGGTGGATATGACCACCGGCATTGAAGCTGAGGAGTCGGAGAGCGGGATGTCCCGGCGCTTGAAGAAATTAATTGGACCCCGTTACTACACATTAAGGATCCGATTGGGCCTCCCTGGAAAGATGGACCGGCCGACTATCGCCACCGGGAAAACGGTCACTGTGTGTGTACTGCTGCTCTTCATCTTCATCTTCGCTTTCTGCTCGTTTATCATTTTCGGTGAGAGCAAACGACGTGATCTACAGTTTGGTGAAACTGGAAGTTCATCATGCAATGAATGAATTATCTGTATTTCTTTCTTGATCCCTCTCCATCCAGGAGCGAGCAGTATTGGGGAGGGCCACTGGTGGGCTTTGCTGCTATTAATCGTTCTCATCCTCGTCCTCGCCCTGCTCATTATCATCATCCTACAGCAGCCAGAGAACCCCAAGCGGCTGCCCTACATGGCTCCCTGTGTGCCCTTTGTACCTGCTTCAGCCATGCTGGTCAACATTTACCTCATGCTGAAACTGTCGGCCATTACCTGGATACGATTTTCGATCTGGTGTCTTGTGGGTGAGCTGCCGTCTTACTTTAGTTTCCTGCTGCCAGCCCGAGCCCTTCTCACACACGGTTGTCTTCCTGCGACACCTCCTCCCCTCATCCTTGAGATTAGTCTTCTGTTATTTGTTAGACGCACGTCTGGAGGGATTGTGGTCATGTTGTCAGACACTGATAATAACAATCAGAGCCTGTCAGCGGCAAAAACAAGTACGAGTTGACAGGCTAACAGTGGCATGCAACTGCTTTCTCCCTTACTGTGGTAATTTGTCCGGAGCACATTGTAAAACATGATGGAAAATGCCACACTTTAACTGATCAGCTGTTAAATAAGAAGGCATTTCTTGACTTCTCTATTTTTACAGTCAGAGTAGGATTGTGGTGTTTTTCTGAGTCATTCAGAGTGGGAACAATTGTTTTGAATGTGTGTGTGTGTGTGATCCCTCAGGCGTGCTCATTTACTTTGGCTACGGCATGTGGAACAGTACGCTGGAGATCACGGCCAGAGAGAACGAGGTGCACGCCTCCACCTATCAGCGCTACGATCAAGGTGTGGACGAAGGCTTCTGCGGCTTCGAAGATGACTTCTACCCGCCGACCACTGACCCCTGGGGGGCACCTGGAGGGGGCTCGGGACTCACCCCACCCCCAAAGGCAAAACCGGAAAACGACGAGATGCCATCGAAAGGGGGAGGCAGGACCGTTGCCAATCGTGGCCTCGCAGAGGAGGATCCGATGGATTTCTGAAAGGGGGTGGACTCTGTGTTACCCTGAATGTACTGCCTTGTCTGCTGCCTGGGGAGCGGGAGGGAAACAGTCGTATGAGTGCATGAATGATTGTGTGCGTGCGCGTGCATGCCTGCATGTTTGTGGGTAGCTGTTTGTGTGTCTGATCCTTGGGCTAGATCGTTTCCTGGCAGTGGAACGGCTTCTCCATCACTTTTCTCTGCCACCCCTGGTTTCATCGCTCACGCAGAAAACGTGGAAGACGTCGAGGTCACAAGTGTCCCGTCACTTGTTATTCACTGTACCAGAGACATCCCACACGAAGAAAAGGCCAGATAGGAAGGTGCAGACACACCAAGAGATATGTAATGATGTGGTTCACAGAAGTCTGAAACACACAACACTTATCTGTTGACCTGTACGCGACACACACAGGAGGAGATGGTGACGAGTGCGGGAGAGACGAATCAGCACCTCTCTTCCTGCTTTGACCCACACAGACAGGAAAGTTCGATGACAACATGACAAGTTCTCTCAGACAGGAAACAGCCGTGCTCTTAAAAAATAAAACGTGTAAATCTTAACGTTCCCCTGACCCCAAACATTTAGCCCAAGGGAGCGGATTTGGAATCAAGGGTGTCGATGTTTTTGGTCACAAATAGTATCTGGACTTTGCTTGCAATAGTGCCTTCATCTTCTGTACATGACTTTGGATTTGATCCGTTTTCTATTCTTTGTCTGTGTATGGGTGTGTGTGCAATCAGAATCCATCAAAGTGTTTTCTTCAGGTTGTTGTGTACATGATCGGTTTTGTTCTTCCCAGCATGAAGCTCAAAAGCATCCGCCCACAACAAAGCAGCGGTAAAACCACAAGGTGTCAGCTCCTCAGACGAGTGTAAAAAGAAAGAACTGGTTTCTTTTGTTATGCAGGTCTCTTCCCTCCAAAAGGAAATTTTCTTTCCTACTTTTAATATTTATTCCTGAGCGAGAGTATCATGAAGGAGGAAGTTTCTCACTTTTAATTAACTGAAATATAATTCTTTTCTTTCATTACTCTTTTTTTTTTTTTGTCCACTTTATTTTCAACATGTCTTTCATTCTCGACCTTCAGGAATTGTTTGCATTTCTAACCCAGCTCTTCCTTCATCCTTTTGCCACTGCACTCTCCTCTTGACATCCAGTGGGCCATGTCAGCAGGGAGTTTCCACTTTAAAAGGCAAACGATTGAGCCAAGATCGGTTTCCTGTCAGGATTTGAAATCTGCCATGGCCTGAAGATCCGTAAGCTCCACCTCAGGGTATCAATCACTGACACTTTTCTCAACGTGTTGGTCCCTGATGTTGCTCTCAACCTTGCTGCGAAAATGTGTGGACGCCCTATAGCTGCCCCTGCCCCTTTAGTTTTTACACATGTAAGCTAGTGTTGAAGTCAAACAGCTGCTGAGGTCATGTGAAATCAATCAAATAATGGTCCTAATGTTAAATATAGTATATATATATATATATATATATATATATATATATATATATATATATATATATATAGATAGATAGATAGATAGATAGATAGATAGATAGATAGATAGATAGATAGATAGATAGATAGATAGGACAAAACGCTAATGCTGCCAAGGTGAGGAGTTGAATACCGAATTCCATTCTGAGAATGTATGAAGCTGGAAGGGATTCAGCCGACACCAAATAGCAAACTGATCGTGTCATCACGATGATGGTGGCAGTGCCCGGGTGGTTCTCCCTGTACCCGTCCCCTGTGCCCCTGTTGCTGCATCAGTCCCTTCCAGGGAAGCCTTATTTGTCTAATGCACTAAATCTATGGATGCCACGCTGAACCCCTACCCTACCTCTGCTCACAACACCTACACCCAAACCTTCCTTCTTTAAAGTTTGTAGGCCGTTTGGTGTCATCGAGTGAAACAGTCCACCCAGTGGGGACTGCCCTGAGACCAACAATTGAAGTGGCCTCTTTTTTTCTCCACGATAATAATGATCCCTCACTTCATGTAAATGTTACCAAACCAAGATTTAGCAAAAATTCAGCATATTGGACAGGGGGAGGGGAAAATAAATAGAGCACATGCTTAAATATTTGCACACACTGCATCTGCATAGATATTTATTATTTACCAGTCATACTTCAGCCAATACAAGAAATAGAGACGTTGCCAAGTCTCCGGACACTGGATTGTACAGTTAGCTACTATCTGCTCTGTGTGCATAAGTATGTGACATGAAGTGTGTGGTGAGTGTTGGTTGTGTGCCTCGGTGTAACCGTGAATATGAATGCATGCCTCCAACCACCATGCAATAGGCCCAGAATGTCACTGATATACTCGCATGTGATCACATTGCAGCACAACCAAACCAAATGCAAGCTTCACCATTATTCTGGACCTGTACACCCTTTAACTAAACCGAGAGGTATTTCATTGGATACTTTACAATGTTTATCAAACTCTCCATTGTATCAAACGTGTAGCAAACATCTATCCTGCACCATTTCTGAAATATTTCATGTCTAGGACCCTCAAATTAGACAAAGGATGCCATTTTGTTTTGTCTTTGTGTTTTAATACAGAATATGAATCAAGCCAATTACTAAAAAAGAAAGCAAATCCCATTAAAACAAGAATATTTTGGACCCCCATGAAGGTTCCCTGGGGTTCTCCAGATACACATGCCTGTTTTTTTCAATAAATCCTTCCTCTCAATTACAACTTCTGCAAGCCAAAGTCCACAATGTTTTTTTTTTTTTTTACTGGTTACCTACAGTTGCGTCTCTGATGCTAAAAACAGAGCTAACAATTTTGTTTGTTGTTCTTATGTGTGGGTCTGCAAATAAGCTATGAACAGTCCATCTAAAAAATATTCCATTAGGGAAAAAGGAAAAACTAGACTGACAGCAGAAGCATTCATCCAGCATGAACAAGACACAGGACAAAAAGTATTATACTGAATATTTTTCTACATCTGCAGATCCTCCTGTGCACAAAAGACCTGGGTGGAGTTTCCAGCCTTCACATTCTGTGCTCTTGTTAAATCAGGAGGTGTCCTGGGAGACACGTCGAAAAAAATATATTTTTCACTACAGTAGTCTCTCTAGATCGGTAAAGCTCATTTATAATCCTTTCCTTTGAAGGATTGTAAATATAGTTGCTCTTAAAATGTCAGCAGGACGGTTTAGAAGAAAGGATACTACAGGAAAGTATTTTAATACGATTCTACAAGCAGAATGAATTATTGCCACTATTGCTTTTAAAGTCAGCTACTATTTGTTGATTTTGTCTCAGAGAAGGCATGTTCTTCCTGTGCTCTGTGTTCGCTGTGGCCAAGTGTCTAGTCAGTGTGTGTTGGACTTGTTGAGATTGGCTTCTCTTGCAACAACTAGATATTCCTTTTCTCTTCTGTATATTTTGGCACAAAGCTGTATAATGTTGCTGTTTTTAATGTTTCTTTTTTTTATTATTATTGGTTTCTTTCATTTGTGTGGTATTTTGCTCCTGGGTACACTGTTTTTGCTGAGTTGTTGATATTGTTTCCATGCAACAATGAAAGTTATTTATTGCAAATACCAAAAAGAGGCTCGCTCATTAATTGAACATTTCTTTTTTTTTCCGATTGAAAAAAAAACCACACAAACCAGTCAGTTGTACACTGCTAGTGGTACCAACAATCAATCTTTAGATTCCTGTAACATGGTTCATGAGGGCAAAGTCACTTCACACTTTGATCAGTTTAAGCCCAATGGACAACACCGACCTTTCATACAAACTGTCAAGATACATTCATTTGTCACAAAAGATTACAGATTTAAGACAGATTTAAGGGTTTGTGGGAGGGAATAATAACGATACTGAGTGTGTATATGTATATAATACAATTAGGTCATGATATAGTAGAAACTAACGTGTGCTTGAATACTGCTACAGTAATAACACCATAATGAATGTGAACGTCAACATATGGAGCAGCTGCTGTGATCCCATGGACAGATGGTCTGTAAGAATATGAACTAGGGTTTGAGTAAGTGTCTCACTGTTCCATCTCAAGCAAAGATGGTGTAAAAATGCTTTGTGTAAGAGGCAGAAATCCCAATATATCCACCACACTAACATTATTGTTTAGATTTTATGATTTCACCTCCTACACAGGAATTTACACAGCGGAAGGGAAACCGTTTATAGAGTGGGTGTTATAAATGGTATTCTGGGAAATTGCTCTGATAGTCAAGTGGAAAAAGACTAGCCTGATTTTTAGACAATGGCTATACAACGAAAGACGATTAAATACTGAAATAATTTTAATAAAAAAAACAGAGGTTATATTCAAAGTTCACTGCGCTTGCACATCCAGTTTGTGAGTTAGTACAGCTGATCGATGAAACACTTTAAAGTAGCATAGTAAATGCATTAGAGTACAGCCTGGTTCCCCGCCCGCTACCTGTGGACCAAACCGCTCCATGCCTTGGAAAAGGGATCATGTTTCAGGGGACACACACCTGCAACCGAAACTACTTCAAGACCTTCTGGGAAGTCACACACTGAGGAATGCTGAGTGCAAATCAATGTCTCCATGGGCATGGATTATTTCCAACATATTTTAGATATCTGTGGCAAGACCTTCATTTAAAAACAAAATCTGTGTCACACTGGACATCATTATCTTCTGTGTGTGTGTACCACAAATCATGTTCAAGGACAATGAGTAACAATGCAGACATAATTATCAACGTGTTTGCTGCTTATCTCACAGAAACACGAACACATTTCGCACACAGAAATACTAAACATTGATTGACTCACACACAACACACACACACACACACACATTGTGTGCAAAATCAACTGTGTCTGCTGTGTTCAAATTTAAATGAAACACCACATTGCTAGGAGAAGAAGTGAGAGGAAAAATCTGCTGTGCTGGCTCAGAGACACAGGAAACAAAACCAATATCGTTTGAACCATTTTGTCTTTATTATAGAAAATCAATAAATAACCACAGTCAACAGTTTCTGCAAAGAACTGAGTGGAAAACATCCATCTGTTGGGATCACTTCGAATACTGTGTCAGTCTGTGTTTAGAACCCCAAAAAAGCTTCCAGCTACCAGCCTGAAAGTTACTCTTTCTGAAGATTAATACGTTACATGAAAATTTAGTCAAAGAAAAAAAAAAAAATACAGCTCCTCAAACGCTCAGTTGAGACTTGTGTTAGTCATAAAAAAATGTGCAAGGTACATTTTGATTATGGAATACTGAATAAATGACTTCCAGACAGGATGGATTCCCTAATTCAATGTGTAAATCAGTGCACATGCAAACGTGGGCACAGAAACACCACAGGATAAAACCGGAACACTCTTCAAACAATGGCTTTACTTTCACTGCTTGCTTCCCTGTGACGTCCATGTCCTCGTCGTTCTATCGTCATCCTTAAGTGGCTTCAATCCTTCATTAAATACATCACAAAAAGTAACAATACTGGACACAATTTCAGACCCTGTCATATCCCGCTCTGAAGAGCACTACATATTTAAAGATAGTTTCAATGGAAGCTTGGATGAGTATTAGCATACAAAAATAAGTGTAATATAAAAGGTCACAGTCCACACAGCCGCAGTGATCCAGGCCTCAGGCGGCGAGGCAGAAGCTGTTTTCAAATATGGGTTCCCTTCCCAACATCAGGAGGCTGAAAGATGAGTTGTGTGATGTATAATAATCTACAGTATCTATCAGTTTTGTGCACTTTTTAAAGAACGTGTCTGTTTTCCTGCTCATGTTTCACTTCTCAACAAGTAAACTGAATGTAAACGTGTGTTTGAGTGTGTCTCTATGAACATATGACGTCCTCTTCACATCTATGTGCACACATCAGACATGGGCGCTCTTAGCGTGACTGGCAGAGGCGGTGGCGGGCGGGTTGCCGCCTCCCTGTTTGGAATAGTAGAAGCGGTTGTTATCCTGGTAGGAACGGGGGGAGGAGGAGGAATCTGAGGAGCAGCAGGTGAGGATGCACCCGCCCAGCAGGGAGAAGATAGCACCCACCCAGCCGGTGTAGAGCGAGAAACCAAAGGACATCAGGCCCTGCTCGTGGTGCGCCCCGATGGGAAACCACACCGTCGACACCAAACCGCACAGTCCTGGAAGAGGCGAGGTAGAAATACAGCTACATGTGAAAGCATCACATACACACACATATACAACATACTAAAAATGTTTTAGTTTTATAAAAAGTACTGCTGGTTTTATTTGTACATATATATATATAAATGTAAAACTAATATACAACTATAATATATACCTCTTTTTGTAACTTCCAGTGTTTGTAGTAAAACATAGACTAACAGAAGTAAATGTGTTATAAGAGGTACACAGGGGGTCTTGTGCTAGCGATGAGGATGAATCCTCCTCTAAGACCTGGACAAATGTTGGCTCTGCCTCCACGTGGAGACAGCGATCGTGTCCAAATACACCCACAACCCCAGTATGGTGTCTGTCCCTCACTACGTAGTGAGTCGGCGAACGTGAGCAGTGGAAAAGACAAATTACAGCTGCAGGTGTTTGAGGGACACGGGCGCTGGAAAAAGCTGCAGCCGTGGTCAGATAACGGTTG
>CAAKHB010005915.1:62835-79052 GCA_901007665.1 Aeoliscus strigatus | reverse complement strand
GTTGAAATGTGAATGAAACAGATCCTCACATGTGCTTTTACAGTGTTGTCTCGCCATGAGACGCTGCCCTTCTCTCACAAACTGCTGCTCTGAAGTTGGACCTCTTACCAACTACGAGCATGACGACCCCTCCCCAGATGGTGCCTCTGTTCTTGGGGGTCTGGGGCTGGCTGCCGAAGCTGATGCAGGGCATGGACATGAGCAGCATCCCCACAGCCGGCAGACCCAGGATTGAACCTGTGATCATCAGTGCTCGAGTTGTCTGGATGTACGCTGGAATAAGTCACAAAAAAAAAAAAACCAGTTAAAACACTTCTGATGTGTACATCAGTAGCTGTTATAGAGTAAATCATGATCTCACAGTCAGTGATATCTATCTATCCATCTGCTTATTGTACTGGGAATTCTCTTACTTATGTTTAGTTTTATATTTTCTTACGTTTTCTACCTTGTGTTACTTTATTGCTATTGTTTTTGCTGCTGTTAACAACTCCCCACACTGTCTGTCTGTTTCTATCAGCATGAGAAAAAGAAACATTAAAGAAACTGTTTTGTTTCTACTTATTTCTATTTATTTTAACACCGTTGCTGTCCCAGCTAAGGATGATCATAGGATTTGATTTATTCTACATTAAATTGGGTAAAACTGCAGCACAGCAGGTGAAACCCTGGAGTTTCACACGCACAGATTTACCTGGCAGGTCCAGAATCTGCGTGAAGTAGACGCAGTGGTAGATTCCTGTGGAAATGACGCAGTCCGCCCAGGGACCTTTGCCGCCCAGCTCATCGATCTTTTTGCAGGTGTTCAAGCCGTATTTGCACATAACCACCCAGTCGTTGGTGGCTGTTGCGATCACGATGCCCAGCCAGCCGAGACAGCTGGTCAGAAATCCGCCCAGTTGGAGACACGAGTTCGCCATGGCGCAAACTGTGCGTAAAAACCGAATCCGGAGCAGTGGTACAAAAGCGACAGCAATATAATAACAGTTCAAAAGTGCTTCAAAGTGAGTTCCAATGGATTTAAAACCACCACAAAAGTAAATCCAGTGTTGAGGTTTACCTCTGCCCTTCAATGCAATGACTCCATCAACTGAACTCGTTTCAAAAGATTCACATCATAATTGGTTCCATAGTGGGAGGATCATGGACGGACCACCAATCAGATACTTCTGTTTTTTGGGGGGGAAGAAAACACATCCACAATCCTCTATGGTTCTGTAAAGTTGATGTACTGCCCATTTCTTGTGGAAAATAATAATAACACGACACGGTTGAACTGGCGAGAGTTTGTTTTAAATATCTGCCGCCATCTACCGGCCACATACTGCAATACCTCAGTGACTTTCAAGGTTTCGTTTACTGAAATCAGCCTGCATGCACATGGGAAGGTAGTGATGGAATATTTAGTTGCTGTACAATGTACCTTCTAACAAGCTAAAGTACTAAGATAGTAAGTAGACAGTACACACAAGCACTCAGCCACTCAAAAAAGTACCATCCAACTTACCTCACATACTGAACTGCCTTTAATTAAATTATCAAAAACTAAACTTATCTTGGTTTGAAAGGAAATGTTGAAAAATGAATGCAGGACTGTAATATTGTATCATGAATGACATTATAAAACATGTATCATAGTGCAAAATTAAGTACAAGTGGCGTATACCAGCATATTTTGAAGTGTTTAGAGTTCTTATCAACTGGCTGAAATGTTGAACAATTAAAAAAACCCTCAGTAAATTATCAAATGTGTCTCGTACTATCTGCTGTTTGTCTGCAAATGCTCATATGCTACATCAGCTGCCTTGCTGCTACAATTAAATGGATCATACGATATTAATGCACTTAGCACAAGTAGAAGTTGCAGGAAAACGAATACTTGGTCTTGAGCATTTCTGCACAACACCAACAGGGGGCGGTAGAACACAACAACAAGCTCCGGTTGCAGTCAGGTGCAGAGGGGTGCCCTTCTTCCTGTCCTTGTTGAATAAAGTTACGTGGAGGTCCTCCATCACTCACATCCGTCTGGTGAGGTGGCAGCAGAATAGCAATCAGTCTAAGAGGAAGGTGGAGACACGCTGAGACGCAGTAGCACAAGGTCACAAATTACAGCAGGACGTTTGACACGCTTCGCTTGGGCGCCACAGCTCTCGCGTCATGCTGTTTATCCAACGACTTGTTTTCAACTGAACTAAAATCAGAGTTTCTCAAAAGACACCAGAGTTGCCATAAATGTCTGAAGTATCTGTTTTGGTATCTTATGTGCACAAAAAAAAGAAAGCGTGAAGCATCTGCAATTTGTCATTCCAGCTGTGTTTCAGAATAACATCCTTATTTTCGCTGTGTGAGCTGCATTTTGTTTTGCAACCTAGACAAACACAAACCACATACTGAGGCTTTAATGGGACCAAACAGTAGCTGAAGAATGAATGAATGGAACGTAATCAATTGGAACTTTCACTGTGTTTCTTCTGCAGGAGGTTCAGTCATTTCTGAGTCACTTGAGACTTCTGGTTCATCTACATCCACATTTTATTGCTGCTTTTTGTCCTCGGATGAGTTTTCAGTGTTATGGGGTTACAAGGCCCCTGTCACTTCGCTGGTCGGTCCTCCAAAGCCTATTACACCAACCTGACACTTCTGTGATGACTTATTTTTATGGTACTTGTAGATGACAATTGGACTTAGTTTACCGGTATTTGTGCATTTATGAGGCCTGTGGTAAGTTTTGGCCAGTGAGCCATTGAAGCAGACTGTGTTACAGTCCATCTCACCCACATTCACTATGTATCTCTGTCATATAACTGCAGGTCGATCGAGAGTGTGAATGAGTGCATTTGCATGGGGCGGAGGATAAAAATGAACAGAGAGGGAGAGCGCGGGACTACGGTAAGTTGATAAGAACAGGTCATATTCCACTATGATTCCCAGAGCCGTTTGTCTGATACAGGAGGAGTGAGGTGACAAGGGAATGGGAATATTATGCTAATGGGTTTGAGGATTGCAACAGAGACGCTGACGTGGAGGGATGATGGGATTTGAGCCCTCCTGGGGAGGCAAAGAAGGGGTGGCAGTGCATGTAGACTATGCGTGAGTGGCGGTATGGGGCATCAGAGCCCAGGGGGAAGTTTAAAAGACAGTAAAGTAAAAGAAAAAAGGATGCACGGCCCAGTAACTCCTCTCCTGCCCTACGTGCTTGTCAGAGCTGTCAGTCAGGAGGTGGAGGGAGACATGGAGCAATGACACACTGTTTGTCTCCGCCAGGTACAGTTCAGAGGTGGGATGATGTGGCAGAGGATGAGTGATGAGCAATGATAGAGGGATGGGAGGAAGATGGAAACCTCTTCAGACCGGCCTGCAGTGATGGAGTGGTAGACACATCGGATGAGTCATCTGAGCCTCCGAGAGAATGACGGGTACTCTTTCAAATTGTGATAATGTAACATTCTGAGATGATCAGGGAGAAATCCAGGATGCGCTACCGTACACGAGCTCCCAATAATGAGCTTTTGGTTGAACTAAAACACAATCGATCAGTTTACTCACAAATACAAGTATTGATTTAAGAGTCACAAAGGCATCGACCAGCTCCGGGTTTCCCCAGAGCTGCCGACAAGCAGAGTGAAAATCTACCTTTTTTATAACGTGTTTGTTTTCACGTTGGGCCATGTTGTTGAAGAGCACCATCTAGTGGGCAGTCGGTGCCAGACTTCTCATCGCGATGTGAGCTCCGAGTGAGACCATGTGTATAAAGACAGATGGATGCCAAGATGTGGGTTAAGGACGTGATTCCTGCGGTTGGATTATTAAATTACAGAGACCCCGCCACTGACATCGCTGCGTCCCATTGGAACGCCGAGATGCAAAAAGCTCACACAAACAATTTCTGGTTGAACGAGCTGCAGGGGAACGAGCAGCGGGCCGCCTGCTGACAAAGACGTTGAATATTGTTGTGAAAAGGCTGTGGTGTCCTGTGAGGACGTCGCAGAAAACATACGACGGACTCGGGCTCATCCAGACTAGTTCACACTGCACTTTCTCTGCCAAGAGTGAAGCTGATGGGATGAATGAACAGCTGCTGAGAAACACACACACACACACCATCTTTATAGTTAGATGCTGGCATGGTTTCTGCTGACATTTCCGGAATTAAGAAAACCCTCCATTAAAAGTCAAACGCAACAAGCGACTTTATGCTCCCACAAAGATCTCTTTTGTTCCAGACTGCACTGGAGGTGACACAACAGCATATTGCTGCGGTGGGAGCCAAGTCACTGCTTGATTTGTGTCTAATCCAACAGGGTGTCTGCAGTGTAGAAACCATCACTCACCCCTAACTGTGTTAGCCATTAGCATCAATTAATCCCAACAAATGCTGATGGCCATTACACTCAGTACATCAGCGACTCTGCTAACTATGTGCGGCACAGAACGACACGGTGCCGCACAGCCCCGCCGCTCTGTGGGAGGCAGGATGAGATATCGGCTACATGCGTCATCCCCCATATGGCGAAGTTGGAGAAGACGTAGTTACTGGAAACTAGAAACAGGGAAGGAGAGCGGAGGAGAAGGTGATCGGCTGTATAACTCATAATGGTTCATTAGCGTTGGAAGAGATTCACGCAGACGTGAGGAGAAGGAGGTTGAAAAACTCCATTTTGTTTTTATAAATATAAACACCTCGACAGTTGGCACATTAACACACAAACTTATTTCCATTAGGCTGGAACCTTCTTTCCTCTCCAGCATTTTAAAAGTGCCTAAATTAGCCCTCTCATCATTCTGCTCTTTATAATCCCTCTCCCCTTCCCCTCTGTGCTCTCTTGTCACCAGGAACAGAATAATGTATCGCTCCCTGCATTGTGGGCAGTGCATGATCTAATACAGGAGATGGGAATGTATTGATAGTGGGACGGAAGAAAAGAGGGGCGTTTTTGACTGATGCAGCCCTGGGTTTGCTTGTCGTTAGTCCATTCACATTGTTTGTTTTTAGAGCCATGAGAGATTCCGCTACATCGTCGAAATGCAACCTCTGCTCGTCTAATCCACCCCCAGTGTGAACGATTACAACGGAATCCAGCTATGCAGAAGAAAGGACCCGATTTGCAGTCAACCGGTTTTGTCTCTCCTGCTAATTTTCTTTGTATCTCAAGACTATTTGCCGGCACAGTGGCAGAACTACATCCGTAGATGCATTTTGTAGCCGCTAATGTTTCTTTGCAGGCCCACCCTCCATCGAAGTCACAAAATGATACATTTTCCCTCCATCGAATCCCCTCGAGTCAAGCTGACCTTTGACACCTCTGAGAGAAAACAGTGGACAACACGGTCTACTCTTGTCAGTAGTCAGAAGTCATCTATCAGGTTTGTGAGATATTGTACATCACAACATACACTGTTTTCATAAAACTGAAAAATCAATTGACACGTATTCCGAGACAGACGGGCTGAGAGGCCGGCTGGGACACAGACAGTTATATAATATGGTTCCACGGTCAGCCGCGCTGTGAAAACAGCTGTGCCTAGTCTTTAAAAAGACTAGGCACTTGTTGCCCATTAAGGAGGCTATTGACACTTCTTAGTATGAGTGCTGACACTTTGACATACTACTGATCCGCTCCAGGATCGCCTCATAGGTGAATATCATTATTTATTTTTCACTTTAGATTAACTGCAATGGACGAGGGGGTCAACGACCCAAGAAGATCATTACTTATCCACCGACTCAGGCTCCGTCCTATACCTTGCTATCCTTCAATTACCCGCTGACAGACAGGCGCGTGGAAATAGGGTCAAGCCAAAGCCCCCTGCCTCCCCCATGTATATTAGGCTAAATCTCCTTCCTGTAACCACGCTAGCCCTCACTGGGACTCTCCAGGGACCGCGGAAGAGATTGAGTGCTCCATTGTTTCTGTTAATGCGGTTCAGCTGCCTGTCAAATAGACAGTTAGGACGGCTTCAGTCTTAACCACAGTTTGTGTCTCTCTCTGCTACAGAAGGCTTGTGTTCATGCATGTGTGCCTTTTCTTTTCTTTTTTTTGTTTTAAGTTAATGCGCTTCAGTGTCCTGGCATGTATGTGAAACAGGCACTTCTGTGTAGAAACGATGGAAAGTTATTGGCTTCTTATCAGTGTTCTCCCATGATGTTGTGCTTCAAACTGCCCCCCCCCCCACCCTTCCCTTGTATGCTTAACCATGGAAACGCATTCCAATGTGTTTACAGCCTGTACTTCCTCTGCCAACTCCTTCTTTCTAAAACAAATCCATTTCAACATACAGATTGCTCTTTGCATGGACGTGTTTGCTTGTTTATGTCAGCGTGTATGAGAGGTGGTGGTGGTGGTGGTGGTGGGGGGGGGGGGGCAAGAGGCTCCCTCAGGCAAGCGTGTGTTTGCATGTGTGCCTCCTCCTTCCAGAGTGACGCCCGGCATACTCATCCAAAATCTTTGTGACCTTGCCAGTCAACAAGTCAGTCAGCCATGGCCGAGTGTCGTACACCTGCCCATTGAAACTGTGTGTGTGCCTGTTTGCATATAATACACATATGTCCTCCTTCCCCAATGCACCCCCCCTCCCTTTCCCAACAATCTGATAACCAGTATTTGATTGGGGTTTTAATCCTAATGACTTTTGCCACTGCAGATTTAAGATCAGAGTGGATTGCATCCTTCAGACCCGTCCCAAAGCGACTGCAACGATCGATCTTTGTCGGCTGCAGCTTAGTGTTAAAAAGGAGGGTGTTTACATATCGGGTGTGCATTTTTATTTTCCTTTTGGTTATCGATTTGACGTTCTGTTTTTCTTGATGTTCCTGTCTTCCGGAACCTGGATAAATGAGTTAGCTAATAATGAATGGAGACAGGGTGGGATTGAATAAGACCCCTTCCTATCACTCAATGTATGTTTGACAAGTGATCACATGTGAGAATTCTTCATTTTTGTTCTACAACTTTTTTTTTTTTTTTTTGGGGTGTTTCATAGCTCTAAATATCTTCTTGTGTTTGCGGTAAAACTCTAGTTTTACTACAAAAATGAAAAGCTGTATTTAAGTAAAACCCTTAAAAAAATGCTCCGACTACTATGACTGATATGACCTGATATCTTACAGAAAGTCCTGCAAGTACCTAAACGGCAAAAAAATAAGAACATCAATACTCTCAAAGTAGCTATTATTAAACGTCCACAGACATTCATCATCAGGTATTGATTGCCTGTTAATTCAAACTGTTGAGCAGAGGAGAGTTTAGAACTGTAATTGTTCCTGAAAACACCTCGTTGTGAATGACTTAAAGCAGCTTTATAAATGTGAAGCAGAGTTCACTTACTTCAAAAAGAGTGCTGAGTAAACCTTCCCTGGATAAACAGAGATTAGGGACACACACACACACACAAGAACCAGCTCCAGCAGGCAGATACTGAACAATCCAGCAAAGGAGTTGTTCTGCGATCATTTCATCACAGACCTGAATAATTTCGCGACAGGAAGTCCTGTTCTTGCATCTCATCAGTCATTCGGGTCTGAACAAAAGCAGCGTCTTCCGTCTGATTCCGTTAAGTTTCTGTAAACATCCTGTTTCCTGTGGGGAGACACTGGGCTTAATTCATATCTGTAAAGAATCAATCTGGCCCAGCGCCCATCAGCCGAGCGAGCCAGGACGGTCTGTATCATCCAAATATTAAAATGGCCTGCATCCACAGCGTCTGGCAGGCACCGAGCTGTTTGTCACACCAACCGCATCTCATATGTGAGTGGGTTTGGTATCAGTCCACTGGGAAGGACACATGACACATTTCACAACACCTTTTATACCCCTGCAGGGGCATGTCCATGGAGCTGCTGCAGCAAAGATGTGTGAAGACTGAATCAAAAGGGAAGTAAGTCGTTTTCTCTGCTGTCATTTCCCCTCTGTCCCTTAGAAGAGCTCATGAAGACAAACAACCAGTTTCTATCCAATAATCACCACTGATGCCATTATAAATCAGCATCGTTGTCATAATGTTGTGAATATGTAACCACCTGTGCTGTTCATCCATCTACTGCTTATCGTCAGCAGGGTCACGGAGAAGTGGAGCCAGTCCCAGCTGACATTGAACGAGATGAAGGATACATCCCGGGCTGGAGTCACCCACAGGAGTGACGTACAGGGACATAAAAACAAAAACACTGACACAAGTCAACCAAACTAGATATTTTTTTTCGGTTTTTGATATTAGACACAAGGAGAACAGCTCCACACAGAACGGCCCAGTCGGCTGTGAGTATTTTGTATTGTAGTATCTGTATTTGTAACATTTTGAATTACTCAAATTTAACCTAATGCAAGTTAATACGTCTCTATTTATTCAGTTCAGATGGTTAATGGTGGACGTGATGGTTAATAATTCATGTTCCCTCTCAGAGCCTGTTTCCGTCCCCATTCATCACAGTGTCATCTACTACTGATGCACAACGCCCCCCCCCTGCATCAAAGATCAGCAGATGCCCGAACAACACATCACATCATTAAACATAATCAGACTTCAGCTATAATCTGTTGCTTGTAGGACACCCACCCCCCAGAACCCCACCAACACGTCAGAGGCTGTTCTTTGTTGACACTGATGAGTTAATATTAGTTCTGATGATCACGCTCACATACTGTAAATGCTTGTAAATCATACAAGTGATGCCATAGTTGACTGGGTGGGTTATAATTTGTAATTGGAGCTTGAGGTATGGTGATGAGATATGCTTTTTAGAACTGAGCAAAATGTCAAAACGCCGTTAGGATTTGGAAATTGTTTTTGTCTGTTTGACATCTTTGCTTTTTTCATTTTCCTTTCTATTTATTTTTTTTTTGTCCCAGTCCCTCTTGCAGGCTGAGAAAACTGTTGGAAGTGATTTAGTATCAGAAAAGCCAGTGAGGAGGGAGAGAGGGAGCAGGAGGAATTGTCTTAAGCAGAAAAATAGATGAATGGGTGGAGATCACGAGAGGATCACGAGGGGACAAGGGTGGGCCGCAGAGCTGACACAGAATCACCTGAACTGGGGGGTTCTCAAGGACCTCCGTGACTCACGGTTTGATCTTGGCCTGAGGGATTGAGCACAAGACGAATGGAGGAAAAGGTGAAGGGGTGCATGAAAAAAGAGGGGGAGGGCGAAGGGAGGAGCTTCCACGGGAGCTGTACAAATTGAAAGAGCAATCGGGCATTTTAGGGGGAGGAGATGGATTGGTATCTGATGCAGAGCAACAAACATGACAAATGGACCCTGGTGTTATTCAGAACCGAGAGAAGAAAAAAAAACATTCCGGGTCATAGTTGGTGTTCCTCTATTTTGGTTTGTGGACAATTAATGAGACCGGGGGTGGGTTGTCTAACATGGTGGATTTATACTTGATATTGCAGTTCATAAATCAAGTTGTCAGCTGGAATAATTTGATGAAGGGCAGCAAACTGCGCTATCCAGCTCCAAACAGTTCAATTGTTGCTTGGCACGCGTGTTACAAAAGCACTTGTAAGCAGTCACGGTGACAACAAGTGACCCGCCGTCATACTAATTCAACAGCAGTCTCTGTTTGACAATCAGTAAAGTTGCTACAGCGCAGCTAAAACAACACAGCCTTAATTGTCTCTTCATTTTATGTATTTAAGTCTTGAGAGGATCGCATCCTTATCAGCACCAAGCCAGGCACCAGGAATTGGTGCTGGAGTCTCAGCACAAAAAGCACACTCCAGTGCTGCACATATGCACATATGCACGCACCTATGAAGTTCCCTCCAGTGTACACGTATGCACGTAGGCTGGCAGGAACACACTCGGCCCTACCTGCAAGAGTACAACCCAGAGGACGCTTTCATCCGTCCAGTCATGTATGTGTTAGAACACCTCAGACTCCTCGTGCTCGCCCGCCACCCCTTTCGCTCTATAGCCCTAAGCTGCAAGATGCAGAAGAAAAAGGGATTTGCTAGTTCCCCAGCAGCTGCTGAAATGACTGCGATGCTTTGGCGAGTTCTGCTCATGTGGGATTTAAGTAGCTGAGAAATTGGCAGACAGTTTCGTTCCCTCGTTTTTTTTTGTTTTTTTTTTTTACTCGTCTGATTCCATCCACAGACTGTCTCTGGAATATTTAATGTACGACGGTAAGTTTTAACACCTCAGGGGTTGAAAGGGGCTCTTGACCTCTTCTCTTGTAGAGTGCAGTAATAAAATGCATCATGGTGAAAGAGAGTATTCTCTCAGTACAAATTACTGTGTACTTGGGTGGCATCACTCGTGCAAACACAGCAAAACTTGTATTACCAATGTTAAAAATACGGAGGCAAGTCTACGATACACTCTAAAACAGCAGAGTTAATCATTTCTGACATCCATGTTTGGTTTTTTTTTCCCCACAAAAAAAGTGTCTGAGTTCCAGTTGCAGTGGTTTTCCTTTGCTTCTCCTTAAGCCAGGACCGGCTTAGTCTGATAAGAGGCGCTAGCCGTGGGTCATCATCATCTGTTTAGGCTGCACATTGCCTGTGCATTCAGTGACATATGGACATGTGCATCCTTGCATTTCAATGTGATAACGTATGTTGCATGTTTGTGCACAAGCCTGCGTATGTGCTGATATTCATGGTGCCACATGTGCAAGAAGCATTGTGTGTTTTTGCCATTCATATATGTTGAGGAATTACGGAGAGAAGGCGGGAAATCTGTCGGTGGGAAAGATAATTTACCGTCCATGTATCTGCCCGTCACCCAGGTGAATAATACAATGGCTGAAATGTTTCTCATGACACCGACTATTTACCTGCACAGCAGGGTAAGTGAAGTTTTTGCCTTTTCAGCCAAGATGGCTGATGGATGAGAACTCACCGGCCAAGCGTAGTTTTCACTCCAGCTGTCCTCAGCATCAGATGGACAGATACAGATGGACATATGAGAGTATGAGACCACGTCCAACAGCCCATTTTGACTTATTTCAGCTGTTCTTGGAGAGTCTACACTTTCACATAAAGGATCCACATCTGCTGCTTTGGCTTTAAACCAGATTATCTCTCCTTAAGACACGTTAGTGCTGCTGTACAAGGAGAAGAGGAGAGGAGATATTCTTGATGAAACTGAGAGCAGGAATCATGTGAGAACAAGCAACAGTAGTAAGGGAATTATATGGCTTTTGGATGATTTTGTTTAGTTTTAACAACACATTCTGTGCAAAAGTTCTTTAAAAAATGTTTTTACCAATTATTTTAAGTGCAAATTCATCTTGGATTGTCATTATTCTGGCAGGATTACCCTATGTGTTGTGAGGTGTGAACTTCAATCCTTTTTTTTTTTTTTTTGCACAGTCTGAAACGGAATTTGCCTCGCACCAAACATCCGGTTAAACGTAAATTAGACCTAGTGCAGCACCTTGGAGCACAAAACACATCAGCAACACACAGTTTAATGGGGCAGTGAGGATCAACTGATATGAAAGTTTAATATTGTAAATTTATGCCTGTGGTTAATCAACCAAAGTGGCTGTAACTATTTCTGAACTGCAGGATTTTAATTGGATTGCTGCAGATGTGCATGTTAGCCAGATACCTACTTTACGTTCTTTACAGTGAGAACAAAATTCCGTCTTTGATGTCAGATTTTCCATGGCAGGATTATTGATTCCCTTTAATTCCATATGAGATTTGGGTCCAGCAAAAGACGAGGACGAGTTATGAATGAAATACAATGAACTTTGGAATACATAAAACTCCCAGACCACATGCATCCAAACACCCAGTTTAATAAAAAAAAACAATTGCTTCCGATAGCAGGATTGCTGAATTAGTTTTACAGGAATAGAAGCACGTTTCTTATTAGACACAGTTATTCAGTCTTTGTATTTTTCTTCACTGTCTGACAGATTTCACACCAACAGATCAAATAACCACTTTGTTTACTCGGGCACAGTAAAATACACACACCTGGAAGATCATTATTCTGTGTATCGGTGTGTTTGTTAAAACATCCCATAATCACCTTCCATCTGGATGCACGTCTGGAGATTGATTATGGCTTTATTGACACTCACTGTTGCGTGTCATAGCCCTGCTGATTATGCGACCCTCTGACAACACAATCGGCGACGTTTTGGAGATGCCAACTTTGACTTGTTAGATCACGTTCACACCTTGAACCTTGGTATTGATCTCATGTTTGTCATAGGCGCCAAGCGTTGACTTTTTCTCCTTCTGTGAGATCAATATTAATTACCAGTCAGTTTAGAGCTGAATTATGAATGGTTATAATTAATGCTTCTCTGCTATGATGAATGGTTATGTGAGTTGTCGGGAGGCGCCACGTGCCGCCAGCGACAGCGCTTTACAATATCTTTTGTCCTCTGAGGTCTTGCTGAGTTCATACCCTTGGATGCTGTGCGCCCCGTGCTTTTTCTGCCCCTGGAGACGGACGGATAATCGATGATCTAAACTGGCTTATACATATAAAATTATGTTGCAACACCTGCAGGTGATGCATTGTGAGCACAGGCTTGTCATCTTATTTCACATATTCTCATGTTGCCATTCACCAACATGATGAAAAGTCCCTCCAGCACAGAAGCGTGGGAGCAAGGGAGCAAAGAAAGACAGACAGGCACAGTGACAGAGAGAGAGAGAGAGTTGAACAAGGGTACGCCCCCGCCCAAACAAACAATCAAACTAAAATTAAAAAGGTCAGGGAATTGGAAAATCAATACTCTAAACCCCTGACTGAGCTGTCCTAAGAGCCTAACGGAGAGAGGCCTTCACTGATGCAGTTAGGATAACTTTAAAAAGGTCCATACTAGAAAAATACAAAAAATATTAAATTTTGGATGGACCTTTCTGGATCAATACAATCTAGATCAGGGCAAAAGTATGATCACTTTCTCTGTCAAATGTGTTTTCTTGGTGTGAACATGTAACACTTGCTGATAAAACATTGACTAGTTTTAATTAGGTATTTAAAAAAAATTATATACGTGACTGTTCGGTACTATACGGAAAAAAACCCTCAGCTATTCTTCATGGTTCTGATGACTGAATTGATGGATTCTAAGGTGGAAATCTGTCAAGATGTAGCAGAGCATAGCAGAGCACAACAAGTTGGACTGAAATGGCATCAGCAAACAAAGTTGTCGATGCGTTTTCAGAACTTGATTGTAGATTATCTGGAGACATTTCAGTTCCAGTTTCATACTATGTTTTTTTTTTTATATCATTTCAGTGCCACTAGTTTCGTCAGGACACTTTTCACAGTGAAGTCTTGTTGATGCTTTTTATAGATTTGGAATTTGGATTAAATGGAGGCACTGGTCTTCAGATGAACACTGACAGTTGGGTTTACTCCTCCACCTCGGTGAGTTACTGTATCAGTCACCATCGGCAACTCCACAGGCAGGAAGGGTGCAGAGGTCTTATTGGATCTATGTGTGTGTGTGTGTGTGTGTGTGTGTGTGTGTGTGTATACGTACGGTTATTGACACCAAAAGGACAAAAATACCCCCTGGTTAAAAAAAGGATGGAGCAGAGCTCTCTGCAATGTGGTACCAATACGTTCATACAAGGCAGCTGCAAACACAGCCATGGTAAACACACACGCAGAGCCCGCTGAAATCGGAGGATTAAAAGCTTCTATTTGGTCACAAATTAAAATGTGTGTGCTTGCCTGTGTGCATGCGAGAGTGTGTGTTATTAGGGTATGATGACAGAGAGGGAAGGGGAAATCTTCTGGCAGTGGGTTGAACAGCAAGTAGGTTCAAAGCAATGGGATTTTTTTTTTTTTTTTTTTTGCCTGTGTGCAACACCAATGACCTCAATTAGCTCAGCGCCTGATAGACACACATACAAAATCCTCATGTTACACACAAACACATCCACCAGCAGGAGATATCAATAAGGAAGGGACAGCCAGAGATGGAAAACATGTTTGTGCACTTCTTTCACTGATGGAGATAAACATTTGGCTTTTATGATGCCTGCAGGCCGCAAGACAAAAACTGTGAGGGGATGTTGGGTCAGATTAAAGACAAGCTAATAAACTGGAATCAGAAGGAAGAAGGTTTATCAAGGAATGACACAGGAGGGGACTCGGAAGAAAATTCATGGTAGTGGCAAGTGAAAGAAACGAGGAGATGAAAGAATTGAAGGAAAGCGAGACACAAAACGCAAAAAAGATGAAAATGAAGCAGGAATGGAAAAGGGTGTGGGCACAGATGCAGATGGAGGAAGCAGGGATCCGTCAAACGGCAGGCACACACACCAGGCTCTGACCTTCACGGGACAAGCTGCTCCCAATGACAAGAATTTATGCACGCACTCACTTTGTATTATTGGCTTAGTCCAGTCAGAGTGTATACGTGCCCACAGCCGCGCTCGTAAGCGTGTGTGTATGTGTGGCCGTGTGAGATATGAGAGTCGGGTGTGAATGCACGCGTATAAAGAGCGACTGAGGGTCTTTCCCTTCATCACACACAATCCCCATCCTTCTCGTCTTTTCTCTCTCACCTCCCATCCCTCTATGCTCTCCACAGGAACTCCATTAGAACCTGCATTATGTTATCTTATCCTGGGAAAAATAGGCAAACCACCAGCGGTTCAGAGCAATTATTGTGCGCCATATCTGAGGACGTGTGACAAATTGAACATGTCTTGGGTCGTGCCTGGTTGACTTTTGGCAGCGGCAAAGAGAAATTTCGGTGCTGTACCTTTCTACTGTAATACACGTGATACAAAAAAACCCATAAAAACCACAGCTGAATATGCTTATCGTAACATTTTATTTTTCAATATAATACAAGTGAAATACGAGATACAACACCTCATGTGTAGAATGTGAGGGAAAAGGTCAGCCTGTAGTACAATCGTTTATCAAGGGGAGGGGTGGGGGGGCGCTTCTGGAGGAACCCTGGCACTTTTTAACCTGCTGTAGCTTCCTCGTTTTTGACAACACAAATACATAACTTACGTATCTGTGCTCAACAGAATATCCGATCGACCGTTTCTCAAAACCAGATGTGATCTTTCCTCCACAAGCCAGAGTTCAGTGGGAGAGTCTCAGCCGCAGTGCTTATCAGTAAGCATCATAATGGAACCCCCCCTGGTGATCGAACAAACAGTTTACTGACAAAAGTCAGCCTAGCTTCCATTTTAACTCATTATTTCATGTATTGATATGTGTTCCATTTATTTGTATAGCTCGTCAATAAACAATAAAAACTGGGTCAAAACAGACATCTGGGACCATTGTCGTGGGACATCTTCATTATAACACGCAGCATGGTGAAGGACAATCATCCGAGCAAAACCCGCAATTTGAATTCATCCAGCTTTACCAGCATTATTGCTAAATATTTTCTGTGAGTTTTGAGGTTTATGGACAGTTTATGTTACAGCTCAATATTACATAACTGAATTAAGCGCGGCCAATGGGGATGGATACAGATGAACCGGGGAGAACCTATTTGAGAGGCTTTCCGCACCACTGCCACACTTACGGGGAGGACTGTACCCAAAACAAATTACATCCTTGTAGCTATCCCACTCTACTAATGTGGGATAGCTGCACGCACGGCAGAAATTCCACAATAGCAACCACTGCAGGTTTATTTTCAGTAAATGCATCTTCCGTGCAGCTCAAAATGTCAGAGAACTTAAAACGTGTGCACTGAGGGGAGCAGAAAAGTCTGCAGACTTTGCTTTTCTTGACTGTTTCTTAACTTTCCTTCTCTGATCTGAGCATGTCTGGCTCGCAATCTGGCTTTGGAGAAGCATCCGGAATCTATGACAGCAGTCGTCGTACCTGTTGTGAAAGCCACTGTGCAGAAGGCTTTCCAAGACTTTGGGGGGGGTCGACACCAACACAGACCGATGGCTTCTGATGTGCGGCCATGAAGCCAGTTGGAGGTTTATGGCTGCACCCCAACATGAGACGAGACATGGAAGACTAGGAAAGTGCTCAAGAAAAGACATGTGGCCGCCTCACTGCACACGATACACACATCCATACACACCATCCACAAGTCGAGGGCTGGTTTTAATGAGATTAGTCCGAAAAGTTAAACTGGCCTCTGGTTGCGCGCACACACACTGTACACACAGCTGCTAGGGAAGTTAAAGAGGTTTTCTGCCCTGTGGTTGTCCTTGGGCAATATCATCACAGAGGGAATCAATAGAGCCATCGCTCAGGATGAACCGGGAGAAGACGAGAGACACTGAGAAATGTATGGTGGGGG
>CAAKHB010005915.1:49853-62815 GCA_901007665.1 Aeoliscus strigatus | reverse complement strand
GGGGGGGGGGGGGGGGGGGGGGGGGGGGGGGGGGGGGGGGGGGGGGGGGGGGGGGGGGGGGGGGGGGGGCAAGAATAATTGATGTAAGGCATGGCAGAGGGTTAGCAACGAAAACAGAGGGTGGTGAAAGACAGAAAAGGGTGCAAGAGTGTATCATTAGAGCAAGTGAGAGTGGAAGCAGAGGAACAAAAGGAAGAGTGGTGAGAAGAGTTGGAGGGGGCATTTGAGGCAACGCGGTTCAAAGGGAAGCCGGAGTCAAAGTGACAAGGATGGATGAGGGGAACAACTGAAAGAGGAATAAACGGAGAAAATAAGGCAGGGAACCAGGGAGGGGTGAGTGTGGGCATGAGAAACGCATGGGAGCAAGTAGGATGAGAGACGAGGAGAAGAGAGACGAGAAATGAAAGAAGTCAGTGAGCAAGTGATTAAGTGGGACAAAGAGTGACCCAGCTATCAAGATCTGCGGTGTAATGGACGATCGAAATCCAGGACCAGAAATGTCACTGAATGAAGTCAAATGAAAACAATCACTGCATATTTTGTGGGGAAAAAAAAACATTTGAAGAGTATGAACTATCACCACGGTACAGGTACTACCGGGGAAATGGGTCGGATTAAGGGGATTTAATCACCACTAGGCAGTAGGTCCTTACCAGCTAAAAGGTTCTGTCAACACTCAGTCCCAGCGGCCTCCACTAACCTTCCACTGTTGTTTTACTCCTGCAGCTCCTCTCACATTCACCATGTGCAAGAACCAGTCCTTTCCAGGTCTAAGGTTTAAAAGTAGACAATTACAAAGGCACTTGTAGAAAGCACTGATACCAGTCAAGGTCCAAGTAATATTTCCTGAGAAATTAATGACAATGTCTGGAACGGACCCAAAATTTAATGGGTTGTTCCTCGGCCCGAGCGTGAGTCTTCCACAGAGTTTCCTGGCTGACAGTCTCATCTGAGGCAAAACCCGCCCCTTTGATCCTTGGCAACCAATCAAAATGTCAAACAGTGACCATGAGACGGCGATGAACTTTTCGAGCAGTAGAGGGTAGAGCATAGAGATGGTGACGAATGAAAGGATGGAAAGGTTGTGACTTCTGCAGCTCAGGACCAGATTGGAGCAAGACCGAGTCCTCCATTATCCAAGCACCAAAAGAGTCCAAGCTCCAGTCGGAAACCTTCTGTCAGGCACACGTAGGCTGGTTATCCTGGTTATGACGTCAGACCTTTCTCCATGTTGCTTGTTTTACCTTTTCACTGTTCTAACCAAAGAATACAGTATCTGTTGGATGTCTTAACCATGTTTAAACCACATTTTGGCACATACCTATAGGTCAATGCTGCTCTGTTCCTCCAAAAGAATCAGCTGATGCCATTTTAACTGTCTGAAATAGCACAACAACTCTTCACACTACATCATATAAGACAGCCCCGCTGGCCGCCAAATGCCTATTTACAATTTTAAATTTGCAATTTGCAATTTGTAAGTCACAACATGAACGAAGAAAAAAAAAAAAAAGTACAACCCCAAGTGTCTTAATTAAGGAGAGAGAAGGGAGGACATTGGGAGGTTACAGAGTTTAAGGAAGAGGTGTCAGAGGTGAACAGAGCAGGTGTGTTTCTGCGAAGACGTAATTACATTCGAGCAGGAAGGCCACCTGTCTGTCACCAACTTCATTAGCAGGTCCCATGTTAATGCAATGACAAACGGCCGACACGCCAACGAAGCTGATTAGATTGGAGTAGATCATATACGACACCGATTAGCTTACATTAGCCTCGTCGACATTACCCAGCTGGCCTGTGCTGCATCCCTGCCCTGCTTTTCCTCTCCTCTCCTACCTCTTCCACGCATCGCAAAGTGCTATGAACAACTGGAAAAGGCATCGCAGCTTGTATTAATGTAATCCCTTGCATATAGCGCTGCCAGCTCAGCACACTACAGCTTCGCCTATGACAATGGGAGTAATGGGCACCGCTCCTACCTATTATCACAGCTCACTGTTAGCCAGGGGGACATTAACCTGTGCAACTCAACATGTACATCTTCAGCACCATGACAGGCTGCTGCGGCCAGATTCCCCTCTTCTCCCCCTCAGCACAGCTTGACGAAACTGATGCAGGAATATTTAAGGTAGGCTGCATCTAGCTGCAGGATCCTGCCTCTTGGATATTGGGAACATTTATATCTCAGCAGCTTGGAAAGTTGCAAGAGGAAATAAATAAAACTGTTGCAAGGCACTACTAATCTTTTTACCTGTAAATCTACAACAAACCCACGCATTTCTCAGCAATCAAATGCAAGTAGACACACACACACACACACACACACACACACATACACACACACACACAAACATTGTATGGAAAAGGACAAATTGTTGGTGTGAATGTGTGATGAAATGAAGAACATGATGATACCTAGAAACAGATTTTTGGGACCTCGCCAAGTTTGAGGTGGAGCAGCACAAACTAAAGCCGGCAGTGGAAGGGAGCAAATCACATCACCATCTCCTTCCCAAACATGTAGGAACAGTATCTGCCTTGATTCTAAATTCTTTAGACCATCACATTGATTTACTGAAACTCTAATTATCCAACATAAATAAACTGGTTGTCTTCATGTCATGCTGGTCAATATTTAAGTCCTATAAATCTTACCGCACACTGAAGCCAAGCCTGAGTCACCTTTACAAGGTTTGCCCTGTTTACATTTCTTGAAATATTTTCCTTTAGAGGATAGAAATGTTGGAATAAGCTTTTGATGAAACATTAAAAAACACAGCACCGCTCCAGTTATGGATCTGAAGGTTTTCTGTCAGTCTGACAGAACGATATGCTATGGATTTGTTAACTATTCTGACCTACGATTCGATTCACCTGATTTTTAAATGCTGAGTTGGAACCTCAGTCGATCCAGTTACTAATTTACTGTAGGTGAAGTGAAACTTCAGAAGACAAGTGGCTTTTTCCCAATGGAAAAGGACACAAAGTGAGTGTAAATAATAGCAAAAGCCTTTTGCACATGACGGACACCTGCGGTATGATGAAGTATCCTGGTAGTGTGGGAAAAAGTCTCTGTCACTGGAACGCAAAGCTTTCAGGTAACGTCAACATCAACTTCAATTTAATGCTACTCTTCATGTTTGCTTTGTGACAAGAAGGAATTAGTATCATTTTGGAGCAATAACAAGCTCTCATATTTTGTTTTGCAGCTTGATTATCGATTAATACTGTTCCTATATGTTTTTTCCAGTGTATCTTATAATGTTCTGAATTGTGATTTGTCAACTGTTTTGAGTATGTGTTGAGAATTTTCATTTCAATTCATAGAATTACACTGATGTGATATGGATGGCCATGTCTTTTCTGTCTATTTATCTTTTGTGTGGACCCCAGGAAGGGACGGGTGTCTCTCATGTCTCAGCGGTGAATCCGTTCACACACCAGCTCTGTTTCCACGTCACCTGTGGTCATCGCAAGCGTGTGATGTGTCCGAGCGCTGAACATTTTTTTGACAAGCAAGAAACAAAAGGAGCAAAGAGTGGTGGTGATAGAGCTGCGGGCTCCAAATTCCACCTTGGGGAAGTTTAAATGATTAAAAAGCTCAGAGTATAACCCCCCCCTCCATCACCACTTTGCTCATTACGCATCGTGTCTTACTATTGGACCTCATCATTTTCTATAATTGCCCCCATTGGCCAGATTCCTATCCGGCCTGTTTTGTCCCGTTCTGTTAAGAAATTAAGGCATTCCTCTTGCGACCCTGACCTGTCCCAGGACTTGTCGTTTGACTGGCAGCCCATTAGTGGGTCATTGATTGGTTGAATCCTGGAATGTGTGAGCCAACCTAATTAGGGCCCAGTCCCTCCTGGTTGAATGTCAATTGAGACCCTTGGAGGAAAAACAGAGGCAGGAAATTCCTCCCTGAAAGGGGACTGTTGTCTTTAAGATCAGTGTGATGCACAGAGGCAGGAAGAGCTGGTGTGTTTAAGGTACACACACACACACACACACACACACACACACAGTCCTCTGTGCTGTGTGCACTAACATGTCCCTATTAATTAATCTTGTCCAAACATGCAACCATGCAAATATATATTCTCCAGAGTATTGACCGGAAAGACACGTACATGCGCTGCGTACGCACAGAGAGAGGAAAATTGCCAGAGGTCCTGATTAACCCTTCACCTCACTCATCTGCACAAAGTCTAAACGTCTCATTGGGAGGTGATTGAGCGGACATACACAGTCAAATATCGCACATATGTTAAAGAGAGGAGAAAAAAAACACTAGGCAAACACAGATTTATGTGTTTAAATCTCATGCTGCGACACTGGGATTTGTGTATGTGCTATTGTTTTTGTAGGGAGGCTGGTTTGGTAAACAGCACATATGTGAATTTACCAGCGTGGGTCTCCAGCACAGATGGTCGTTGGCTGAATGTTCTCGCCATTACTCATCTTACACTCTCCTCTCTCTACACGCAACTGTGTTTTCTTCCCAAAACATCGCTTCACAGTGTGGGCTCTAATGGGGCTGTGTATTCAATCATGAAAACTGTATGTGTGGTCACAGAAAGTGAGTGGTTTTCTTTTGTTTTGGCGTGACGTGGACGGTAATTTTCCAAGTTGACAAAGTGCCGGAATGATGAACACCGCCGTTAACAGTAGATATATTGTCCTATTGTGTCGAGGGTGTTTGTGTGGAACTGCTGCGTTACGTTTGAGTTAGGATCTATAGCTGTTGTTGTTTTTGACCTACAGAGCCTCATTGGATCTGCTGATCTCACTGCTCTCCTGTGAGACAAGTGATCATGAATACACACATACAATGTGAGAGGAAGAAAGACGCATGAAATATTTATCCTCATTTGGAAAAAACATTGTAAAAACACTGACATGTCCAACTTAACTTTGATGCACTTAAATATTTTAGTCCGTGATTCAATTCTTAAAGGTTTTTTCGTGAAATTATTCATACTTAAAAGCATTTCTTAGTTGTGATTGCCAGCGGAGCGTTTTAAATGGATCATGATTTTCTTATTTTCTTTGTGTGTGAAAAAGGAACATCTGTACTATACACAACTTGCACCGCTTACTTAGGATTTTCGTATCATCGAGTACAGAAGAGTAAGATGCCACCTCAGAAAAATAGTTTGTCACATTACTCAATAATTTAAAACACATGGAGGCAAAATAGCCTATTTGGAGAAATTGTCTGAGAAATTTTCAGATCATGTATTTTGTGACTTTTCAAACAGAGATGTCTGTTTCTGTTAGTGGTTAGCGCGTCTGGCCAAAGAATAGAAAATAGAAAATGTTCAAATGTTATCTATGTTCTACCCAGCAGAAGTCTGTAACAGTGAAACATGTCAAACCTGATGAGGCTGAAGACCAAAACAAGGAAAGCAAAGAATGCTTGTGTATTGACTCCATGCACACAAACAGTATCCATGCACACCAATCCACTTGACAGACGCACACACTCGACCGTAAAGACACACACACACACACACACAAGCCTGGTGCTGCTGCTGCTTTCAGATAACTCTCTCTCCGTAGACCAATGTCTTTGTACATCAGTGGGAGCGCCGCGTGAAAGGAATTGAGGGGAATGAACTTGTGTTGTTAATTTGTTTCAACACTAAAGACACAGCGGTACGCCAGCGTCGAATCTTGCCACAGCGTGCCCAGTCCTCCACAGTCCAGCGCCAGGCCCGACAAGCCTCTCCAGTTGTGCTACGCTGGAATATTTGTCTTTCAATCAGGTCTTTCTTCTCTTTGTCCTCCTGCTTCCCCGTCTTTGCTCCTTGTTAGTGAACACTGTGGTAAAAGGTGATATTAGCGCCTGGAGCACTGTGCCAGGAATACTAACGCGCGGCTCCCTGGCATTTCAGAAGGCTCCGTGCTACCGAGGTCTGTACTGCCAGATTATTTAGGATTACATTCACACTCAGACACACGTACACAATGCGAGGCACACATGCGTACGAGCAGACTATTCCCCAACACACACACTCACCCCTGCTGAAACTGGCAGATACTGTTGGCTCAAACACCAGCTGAACCATTATGTTCTCCAGCAGTGTTTTACCAGCGTAATTGCAGTTTCGGTTCAGGAATTAATCATCGATGGGGTGTTTTTGGAGCAAATAGCAAATTTGCCGACGACCTCAAAGGGACGCCAATTATACAAGAGAGAATATGAGAGTAGAAAGAAAAGATCAGTTGAAATAGGTGTGTGAGAGAGGGGTGGGTGGAGTTCAACAGATAAATGGGGGAGGAAGATTGGATGTTTGCACATTTCAAATGCAAAAGAAAGGAGCAGGTAGACAGAGGTGCGGAACAAACAGAGGGCAGGAGGTGATGAGCGAACCAGAGGAGGGATCACACACACTGAAAGGGAGACTCGGCCCCGCTAGCAGAGATGAAGGGCTGCTTTAATTGGGTTTCTGATTCCTGCCTAATCCTATTCTCCATATTAATCCTTTACCATGTACATAATCAAAACAAATACACCCATGGGGGGAGACACTGTTAGTAAGAAACAGTAATGCAGATAAGGAGTGCATATGGGACACCTGCGTCTAACCTTTAGGGACAAACTAAAGGACATTGTCCCAGGCTTCATTCCCTCAGTGATCAGTTGCCAACAGAGGTGTGGCAATCACACTTGAGAACCCTAATAAGTGTCCTCTTGGAATGCATTGTACTGCTGAAATGTAACTGTGGCGCCGAAAGGGGATCTTGATACGTGTGGATATGATTCACCTTGGCAAAAAAAAAATAATTACAAGTTTGTGGAACATTTTGTGAGTTGGGTTGAGAAGGGAAACGTCTCCCCACACTCCCAACGCTCCTGTTCACCAAGGTGCTTTCCAGCGTCTGTTTATACGAAACAACAATTGTTCAAAAATGATTTCACTGCCTTCACTGTCCTTCTCAACATGGATATAAGTATTTGCAGGGTATCTGCAGTTAGTTCTTTCAGATATGGAGAGACAGTCAAGACGACACCCCCCTCAAACGTTGATGTCCTAAGAATAAATGCTGGGCCAGGACGGTGCCACGACCATTTATAAACTCTTACCCTCAACTACACACCTCTATATACTTTCATGACGGCATCGTTCCATCAAGGTGACAAACTACAGACCCGCCGCCTCTATTGTCGCACCTGCTACAGTCTCTGCGATCACATATTGCCATGACGACGCCCGCAGACTGACAAGGTGAAAACAATATCAAGCACATGCTGTCACAGCTGGTGGGGCATGAGTTCCTGCAGTGAGGGGACCCGGTATCTCTGTTCTGCTGGGCAGGGAGGTTGGTGGTCGGGGGGGGGCGGGGTCATTTCGCTGGCATGTTTTTTGTCGCTGAAAGGGAAAGGTCACTGCAAATAAACTCAGCTCATCAAAGTTTTTCTGACTTGCGTCCTGTCGGGAGGGAGCTCTTCCAGGATGTTAATGGCGAGTCATGAGGTCACCGAGTAGTCTGACAAGGACGGGAATGACGGGATGTGTCGGACGGCGTTCTCTAGCCTCTAGTTCTCTGAGAAGTGAAGAATTGCCAGAATTCTGGCAGCTTGTGACGTTTCTTTATGTCAGTTTTCCTTAAATGTCTTGCTATTTTCACCTTCTTATATATATGTATATATATATTCTTCCTCTCTCCCTCTCTCCTGCCTCCTTCAGACTCGGGTCCTCTACCAGAGGCCTGGGAGCCTGAGGGTTCTGCGCAGGATCTTGGCTGTTCCTAGGATTGCCCTCTTTTGGACAGATATCTCTGATGTTGTTCCTGGTATCTGCTGGAGCTATTCTGCTTTTATACAGTGCAATCAGTACTGTTGCTCTTTCATTTCATTTCTCTCGGTATTTTTCGAGCTTCTTCCTGACGTCACTGGGGATTGCTGCATCGATCTGGATCTGGTCCCAAGTCCCACAGGATCTTGGCCTGTTTGTTCTCTGTCACCTTTGGGGGTGTTTCCTATCTGGACCCTGGGACCTCCAGTCCATACTGAGTACAGTATGTATGTACATGTCATTGTACATACATGTACCCATGTATTTCCTGCCAGCATCTAACAGTGTCTAACAGTGAATGAATACCTGAAGCTTTTTGTAGCTTTCGACAGGGTCAATCTAGTTATCTAGTCCGACTCAGGGACATGGCATGGCCGGGATTCGAACCAGGGTCCAAACCCTGGCGAGCTGCATATATATATAGCATGTTTTTCCAGTGAATTTCATTTTTCGAATTATTACTTTAAGAAATTTCACGACCATAGCCAACAACCTACTCGCTTGGTTGATACCAGCGCTGAGTTTTCACGGCTTTACAAGGGAGATTGTGTACACAGCCATGCAACTTTAATGTTGCTGGTTTTGCAGCCCAACACAGAAAGCCCCATTGTAGATTTTCATCTTTTCCCCACGTATACTGAGCAAGAGGTGCATGAGGAGATGAAGTAGAGGTGAGAAAACATGTTTTTTTCCCCCCTTTTCTTCCAGCTGCTATCTAAGATCTGTCAGTGAAACCAGACCAGAATAACACCAGGTCATTCCGCAGGCCGTGAAATGACTTGTTGATCCCAGCAATGTGTGTTTGACTATGTGTGTGAGTGTGTGTCTATCACCAGTTAAACCTTTCCCTGTCAAACTACACTGTGAAACAGCCCCGCGGTTTCATGCCAAGGCAACAGAGTGAGAGAGAAAGGAGGCGACAGAGATCAGTGGAGTCAAACAAGGAATCGAATGAAAGCGCGTCGAGACCCCAAAGAGCAGCTGACCAGACTTCGTTTTAGATTTACTGAATGTTCTGCTCTAATGACAGGAAGTTATCAGAGGAGAGGGCGTGAGTGCAGAATGAATGAAGTGCATGACTGAGTGCTGTTCTCGTGCATGAAACCAAATTAGCATGCGCGGTAGATCTCTTTTATTGCATTGGCGCTGTCCGTGGTGCTGAAAAGATGTGGTTACACAAAGGATAATGTTCTGCTCGGACGCCAGGATGGAAGTAGGAATAAATCTCAGTGGAAAGTTAAAGATTTCAGCAAGCCATTAGCTTTATGTTGGCCAACCTGGCAAGAAGAGTAGAGTTGGAAAGGTGGTTAAAAGCACCATTACCAAGAAATTTCTAGACTTTGTCTGAGAAAAAACATTGAATGTTTCATTTACTCTTATCATAAAAAAATGTTCATGCTCTGAAAGTGTGTTTGTAGGAGAATCTAGCGACCATAAATCAACACCTGACATCCTCTCCAACTGCTTGCAGCAGTAACCCTTTTCATGGGGTCATGTCTCGTTGGACATCACAGCTACCGTAAGTTGAGAAAGAAGAAGTGCACCAAAGTCCATTGCATTCAGGCTACTTTTTGTGTCAGGAAACAGACCAATACCACAAAAACATCCATACTTTTGTCACTGTAAAAGCTAGGGATGTTTCTTCCAGACGGTTTGTTTTGTTTGACTTCCCTGTCGACACTTATCGCAGCGTATAAGAATGTCTGTGTTTTACTGCGTGCTCGGAGCTTTTCAGACTTTGATTTAAGCAGAAGGTAAAAGTTGCAACTGTGTTGTACGACCAGGGACAAACACATTTGCTGCTGTAGAGATGTGATACGGGCGCTGTCGACAGAGAAGTCATTTTTTGGATCGTTCATGGATCGTTCAGTAAAACAAGCGATTCTCCCTCTTCTGATGTTTCATCTTCTTGGTGACATCCTGTGGCTCCGCGCAGATTTTTGTCAACATCTCAATTTAAATTCCTGGTTTATCGGATCCTGGCAGATCACTTGCCAATGTCTCAAACGTGACAATCCCGCTGTGTGTAGTATAATCAATGTAGTCGAACCTTTACAGGGGCACTTAATTTGACCTTCTCTAAACTTTGAATTCATATAATCCAACTGTGCAATATTTCAGTACTTTTCCTGATCCATGAATCAACCACTAAATGTTCCAGACAACTGGTCCGCTTCATCATGTAGTTCAAAGTTTGACACCAAGACCAGACAGAACAATTCGTCACATGAAGAAACTACCATAGCATGCTTCTATTTAAATCCCTTACGTTCTGAATATATAATAATGCATCCATTTTATACAGTGCTATTACATTCCAGTGGATCCATTATTCATTCACACCACCGTCACACCCTGGTGGTATCCACCGCTGACATGGGGCAGACTGACGGAATCAACGGCCTCTCCGACCACCGCCAAACATTCATACACATCCATGAAGTGTCTTGGCCAAGGGCACAAGGGCAGAGCGAAGATGAAGCGTGATTCAAACCACCAACGTTCTGGTTATTGGACGACCGTTCAACCTCCTGAGCTAAAGCCGCTAAAGATCATTTCACTGTAGCATGAATCTTTCAGACATTTCCCATGAATTTCACCCGAAAGTCAAATATCCCCCAACTTGTTGTGAGTTGTGTTGATTCTTTGATAAGTCTTCAAGAAAACTATGGAGTCCACTTTCCAACAATTGAACAGAGCAAAATGCTACGACCTGGATGACTGAGAACTGACATGATGGCTCAGACAAACGTTTAGAAGTGACGAGCACAGGATTATTGTGTAAAAATCTGCAAGAATGAAATGAAATATACCCTGAACAAGAAGCCACTTCAGGGATGTATACTTGTACTAGACAGAACAAGTTTCATTTCATATATTGACCTCTCCTATCTTAGAATAGAGTAATCACAAACAAACATCAGTTCTCTCTTGTAGTCGGAATGAAAACATGACGTGCACGTTCTCTGTGGGAGCCGGGAGAGGCAGGAAGGGAAAATGTTACCCGACGAATTTTCATTAAAATTCATCAAGAGGCTCCGTCAGGGGTTAGATTATTGGCGAGCAGGCAGGCGCGTGGACACACACACACACGCACGCACGCACGCACGCACAGCTGGTGCGCCTTCATCCAGCAGAGACTGACAGAAGCGGGGCGACCGCTCCAAGCTGCGGGCGCTCGTCCCTCCTCCCCATCGCCGCGCGTCTTCTACTCTCTGACAGACAAACTTTGAGGGGTTTTAAAAGAAGAGAAGAGAAAAGGAGGGGAGGAAAAAAAACAAAACCGCAGACCCATCCTCCGTCGACAGCGCGCATCAGCAGAAGACAAGAAGCATCAAGTTCGGGAAAAGCCGGGAGAAAGAGGGAGCTATGCCATCTCCCGCCGAGCAGAGCCCAGTCCTCCTGTGTCGTGTGTCGGAGCTGCAGCATGGTGTCTCTCTCTGGACTCTGGACCCACTGCCTCGCCCCGGGGAGATCTCATCTCCTCTTCCTCGGTGCCAGGCCGCTCCTGCTGCTTCTCCTACTAACCGCCTTCTGCTTCCCCGAGTCCTGCCCCCCGCACCCGCAGCCTTGCCACATCCTCTCCCGGATAGGACACACCGTGCGCCTCGGTGCGCTCCTGCCGACCCGCCAGCCGGCACGGATACAAAACGCGCTCAACCGCGCCCTGGCCAGTCTCCGGCACCAGAGCGCAGGGGCGGAATCCTCCACGACCCCCTCTCAGACGGCCCCCCTGCTGCCCTACAACCTCAGCCTGGAGGTGGTGGCTCGGTCTCCGTCGGGATGGGACCCCGAGTCTTTGTCCCATAGCGCCTGTCAGGACCTGGTGGTCAGGGGGGTGAGCGCCATGCTGGCCTTCCCCCGCTCCACGGAGGAACTGATCCAGGTGGAGTTCCTCTCCTCTTTCCTGGAGATCCCCTTCATCTCCATCCTGGAGGACACAGAGCCTCTTGTCACCAAGGTACAGTGTGTGTGTGTGTGTGTGTGTGTGTGTGTGTGTGTGTGTGTGTGTGTGTGTGTGTGCACCTGTAGCAGCAGTAAACCAGCACTACCAGGGATTGATGGTGTTTTTTTGTTTCAGTGCTGTTGCAACTCCAGTCTGCTCACCTGCTGCCAAACATGTTGAAGTTTTAACGCGATCAGAGAGTTGTCTGACCCCTCAGGCTGCAGGAGGGGTTGTCTCGTTTGACCTGGTTCTAACTGTTCTCAGAAGGGCTAAAGACGAAGGAATAGTGGATGAATACAAACGAGTGGCAGCAACGTTCCCAGCATGACCCATTTTAAGAGGAATGATTGTACAAATACATGAACTGCTGGTGTTAATGTTTGTCCTTTCAGGTTAAAAGATCACTCACTGTACTTTGAATGTCCTCCTGTGCAGTGAATTCTAATATTCATTCTTTTTGGTCGACCCGCAGGCTCCTCACATGCATGTTTAATGTCGGGCTGCTCTGCTTGGTATTGGACTGATCACTCAGGCCCGCTAGCAGCAGGAGTTTAAAGTGAAATACATGTTGTTTAAACTGTTTGGTGTTTGTGTGCGCTACACACTGTAGGTGTGTGTGTGTGGATGTGTGTGTCGGAATGGCTGCATGTATGATTGAAGTGTCTTGGCACGTCTCAGAGTGAATCACTCAAACAGTGGAGATCCTGATGGATTGATGCTGCGGAGAGGTGTGGTGCCTGCCGCTCATGGAGCTGTGTGTGTGTGTGTGTGTGTGTGTGTGTGTGTGTGTGTGTGCACCTTGTGCACATGCAAGTATTACAGTATTTGTGTGCGCACAAATACTTGTGTGTCATGTTAGTATTCCCAGCAGCAGTGTAGCTGTTTGCCAGCAAGACTCATATTCAACCAAGTGAGCAACACACACACACACACACACACACACACACACACACACACACACACACACACATTTATAAACACAGAGAGAGAGTACAGACATTTGGATGTGTACATAAAGAAGACTTTCAACTTTCTTGCAGGTTCAGCATGTGCGCGCGCACACACACACACACACAGCTGAAGGGAGGGAGAGTAAGGCTATATTTGAAGTATCTTCGTCAACAACGGATCACTTATTGGATCAAAAGTTCGGTTGTACCAAGAGACACTTGGCGAATGTGGCCGTGCGAGGAGATAAGCGGCAGAGAGGCGGG
>CAAKHB010005915.1:32227-49833 GCA_901007665.1 Aeoliscus strigatus | reverse complement strand
AAGAGAAGGGATGCGCTGAGGGAGAGAGGAGGAAGGGGTGGGAGCTGTGGGAGGCCTTTCACGTCTACGCAACCGTGCCAACAAATCACTGGGCAAAAGAAAAACAACCAATACTTTTCTCATGGGTTCAGATTTTCCAATAATTGAAAGGAGCAATTTTTGTAGGCTTCTGTGCTTTTGTTTTTCCATGTACCATAAGCAGGGTTCATACACGGCCCCATGTCCGCAGCAGCAGCACCTGGATTACCACCGAACTAGACAATGAGGGTCCGAAACTCAATCAATCAAAAGAAAGGTGAATATAAGATTACAGCTTTAGGTGTATGTCAGGAAAAATTAAAGCCATCAACAAAAATAATCACCAGTGGTCTTTTTCTGACGTAAGCAGTTACTATGGCAACAGGTTTAATGTTACTTTCTGGAGTAAAGATTGAATAATGATAGATGTCTAGAGAAAGAAGATAAGAACATTCCAGTAAACTAGAAATCACATCAGCATACATTCTCACAGACGTGTGTGGAGAAAAGTGCAAAACCTCCAACACGGCCAACAGCTCTACTGAAACCTTCACATGTCTGAATCTGTTTGCAGAAGAAATACACCAGATTTGATATTTTCTGAAGAAAGTAACAAAAAATACAAGTTAACTGACCTTGACCTCGCAGATGTTCTGCACTGCCGACACACATGAAATATGTCCTGTGACAAAATGACCAAAGCCAGAACTGGTCGTCATCATCATCATCTTCATCCTGGCTCAGTCCTCATGTGGAATTATCAGACGAGGAAACAAAACTTGGTCCGTCGCTGCCGTGTCGAATGAATGAATGAACCATGACATGTTTTCAGCTTAGGTTCGACTAGTTTTTGTGTCGTCCTGCTGACGGTCATTACGTTAGTGTAAAGAAACGTTCGTCAGTTCTAAACGTAGGGTGACTGCTTTGGACCATGATGCACTTCTCCAGTGAAAATCGGCCAAGTCGTTCTTGTGTAATCATCAACAGAAAGACGAACCCCTGAGAAAGGCTGGAGTAACTGTATCAGTAAAAAATACTCAGAGACTTCATAAAGTAAAAATAGAATAAACATCAACTGTTAATAGGTTGGATAGTTGCGGTTCTTATGTAATATGTGTTCCAGCTCATGGCCAGTGCAGTGTGAGTGTCTGCGCGCGTCCCTGATGTACACCTCCGTAAGGGAGCGGCGTGAGACGTGTGATAAAGGGAGGCAGGCTGGAGGTGGGACAGGCCGTCAAACACACACGGAGGTGGGCAGCGACAAAGGGCTGGCCGACACACAGGCAAATCGTCACCCTTCACACACACAGGGCATTGTGCAATTTCCTTTCTGCTGAGGGCAAAACACACAAACGGAAGATATACATCTAATTAAAAATGTCATTTACATATTTTTGCAAATGGAGGGAGGAGGGAGTGTTCCTGAGAGTGGGACGGCGCGGAGACAAAACAAAGCCGTCTGCCAAGGATGCACTGAAGTGGTCCAGAAAGAGGAGGATTTCTTTTTTGTTTGTTCTTGGACAGGGAGTCTTTTCCTCCGAGTGTTTGAGATCGCGCAGATTCTTGTGCAGGTTTTTGGGAACTGAGCCCGTGTTGTTCAGAGAGAGGTGGGTGGATGGCACACAGACGGGAAGAGGCACCTGCACCCTCTGCTTCTCTTTGCACTGCAAAGTACACTTTATTTCAAGTTGTTTAAATAGAAGAAAACTAAAAGTTGTCGCCTGTACTCTCGTCATCGACTGACTTTACATGGACTGACTACCACAAAGGGAAGTACATGACAAAAACAAGGAGTCTCTCAAGAATTAATTAGTATTATTCAGCTTTACTGTCAGCTAATGTTCTCCATATTTCATATTATTCCTGAAACAAAGGAAGGCTCTGGTATGATTGAGGCATAATACAGCGTGCGTGACATGAGGGGATGATGCAGACGTGTTTCCAGTGCATCTAAAGCTGAAGACTTGTCATTATCTGACAAGTCTGCCGTAAATTTCCACATAAGTTGAAATGTTTGCTGAAAAACTCAGACAGAAACAGAAGAAGGCCAGAAACGAACAGTGATGAGCCGGAGCCGGAGGTCGGTTGAGCTGCGTCGCCAGACTGAGCTGTGGGAATAAGCAAGCAAGTGCTTATTCCTCCCAACCTACTTAAGCTAATTAGAAGGACTGTGTGACCCCCGACTGTAAATCTCGCCTGTCCATCTCTGACACAGAGGATGGGAAGAGAGGAGGGAGGAAGATGGGACACAGGGGGAGGGGAGAGAGAAAAAGGAAAATGGGCTCTTAATTCCCATCAGGGCCATTATGGGTATTTGGGCAGGTGATTTGTCCCTCAATAGCTTTTCGTGAAATGAGAACAGAAATTGAGGATATTTTATATTTAAGTTGAGGAATCCAAATAGAACCTTAATTAACCCCTGAAAATGAAATTGGTTTTAGAATTGATATTCTATTCAACGTTCTGGTAAATAGGAGTGTCAACATCTTTAATTGAAAAAGAATATCCATGTACCATCTCAGTTCACTGTTAATGCAGCCAGCCTTGCCAAACAATTCTAGATTTGCTGATAATATTGCAGAAGATTATTTTGTGGATCATGATTTCTATTCCCGGAAATGTATTAGCGGGAGGAAATGGTTCTGCTGATTCCTGAATGTGATTAGGTGAGAGGGGTGGTAGGGTGTGAATTCATTAGTCCTCAGTCTTCCCAGTGGAGAGAGCTGGGCTTCTGGTCTCAACAAAATACACCCCCCAAACTTTAAACCTTTAAAACTTTTACAATCTCATTTTCAATGCCACTTATTTTGCAGTCCATTATTTGCAAGATTGCTTATGATGACATCGTCCAATAATTGCTATGTGAGATGTGTTGTTTTTCAGATTAAAAAAAAACAGAAATACTACACAAAAAGGTGTTTTCAAGTTCATTGTCCCTGCCCATACCTTTATTATACACACAGTTACTGTCAAAATAAAGGACAGAAGATATGAGCAACATGTGTTTTTATTGTGAAGGAAAAACACTTTCAACACAAACTTTTTGCTCGTCGTCAGTCACGTCAGCAGATTCCTTAGCAGAGAAACCTACTTAACCAGTCCGGGAAGTAGACGGACCCTTAGACGGACCCCCCGTTTGGGAGATTTTATAACTTGAATAAAAATCAAAGAAAAAACAAAAATATTGGCTCTCAAAAATAGTTTTCCACAGAGAGGCACACTCCTCGCACAGCCGACACCAGACACCAGCCAGAAACAGATTGTTTTCATGAGTATTGATCTGTCATTTGTTAGTTGAACACACTGAAAACACGGACAGCTTTTGGCTAATGAGATATAGAGTATTGTCTAACTTCATGAGCCCTTTTTCATTGGAGCAATACGAGGTGTGCTGTCTGACCAACACCGACTGTCAGCTCGTCCACCCTCCTTAAACATAAAAGATCTCTCTTTCCACAAATTCCACTGTCAACTTTTCTCCTGCTTTCACTGGATCATCAGCGTTTGTTCACTGGAAGGTTCAAGTTTGCATATTGTGCTTGTGTGGCCTGAATATTGGAGCAGGATCCAAAAAAATGTTGATGTTAAATTAGGTGAATTGGCCCCACCACTTGAAATCTTCAGAGAAAATTTCCATCATCCCACACAAGCAGTTGAATGACAAATGTGGATGTCAACATTATTATTAGTCTATTCTCCATACAAAAGACAATGCAAAGTCAGGTAGTGTGTTGTAAATGCATATTCAATATATCTATAATGTGCAGAATCACCTTCATCCTGTTGGTTAGGAACTACTGTACTTCACCCTCTGGAAATTATCCAACCTGCCTTCTTTCATTAAGTTACTTCTTTTTAATGACATACCTCATTCTGCTTAGTAAAATGAAGATTAGTACAATAAAAAACCCAATTTGCGACTTTGAATGAAATTACATTTTAATCCAGGGACCCTGCTGAATAAGACGCATTGTCGCTCTGAGCAAGCCCCGCTCTCAGAGGACACACACTCATTCACATACGCGAACACGCATGTACGCGCACACGTCCATGCATGCCTGCGCACACAAAAAGCATGTGCACATTCTGCACAAATTCCTACCTGCATGTTACTCTCAGGCCTGCCGTGTGTGCTCTGTGCTCACTGAAGGTTATTAAGCCTAATGAGGCTTTATAAGGCTATGCTGCCTTTAGTATTTCTTTTGAGATGATGAGGGGATTTGTGCCCCAGCCACAGTGGAATAAACGAGTGGAAAGAGACGGACAAAACTTGCGCCGAGCCAGAGCTGCAGGCGAACTGACAGTTTGAGACAAGCGGGGCACTTGATGCAAACAGCTCAAAGCTTTTTCTTTATTAGTGTTATGATGACAGTTCAGCGCGGTCTTGACTGAGCCAGATTAATTGAGCAGAGCAGAAGCATCAGAGAATGTATTCCCACCAGGACCGTGAGCCTGTTAGAGCAGCTCAGTGTGGCCCGTTGAGACAGCATTTGAATGTTTGTTCAGATAGATATATACATATATATATACATATACTTATATACATTTGTATAAAGAAAGTTACCCCACAACAGTGATGGATCGAGAGACAGGTGACCATTTACGCTTACTCCATGTGGACAATCTAGTCTCCGATTAATCTATTAAGTGTATGTTCTTGGTCTGTGGGAGGAAACCGGAGTACCCTGAGAAAACCCATTCAGGCCTGTGGATGACACACAAGCTCCAAACACAAACCCAAGAATTAGTCAAACCATAAGGAGAAACTATATAAAAGGGAAAGAGAAGGAATTAATTTGTCCCAGAAATATGTTGGAAAACAAGAAGAGTAAGAGATATGTTGGTGGAAAAAGGAGGGATCGGGTAATAAAGGAGGGGGAGTGGTGAAAGAAAGGATTAGAGAAAGGTTAATAAGAGGAGGATGGGTTAGATGGTAGGGGCGACGAATCAAGAGAATCTGACAAAAGGGAAGGATGTATGAAGAAGGATGGCTGATGACGTGCCGGGGGTGGGTGTGAGGAAACTAAGGATGAGTGGGTTGAAGGGAAGAAGGGAAGGACATATCATGATGAATTAAGTAGTATGCATTAAGTAAACCAATGATCAAGAGCAGACATGACAAATCAATCAGTAAAGGGCTGATAAGGAAGAGTGAAGGGGATGAATTAGAGTCGAGAGTGAATACTGATGAGACAAGTTAAGAAAGGAGAAACCCAGTGGGGAAGAGGGGAGGAAGAGATGAAACGAGGGCGCTACGTCTCAAACGAACAGAGAGAAGACAGAAAGGTGAGCAGAGAACAAGAGAATGATTAAGGATGAATGAGAGGATTCAGGTAACATGGATGAAAGACCAGAGAATGACTGAAGGAAAATGTTGGGCCGCGAGTGACGACAAGGGAGAAGTTATGACGGAGGTATGACACAAGCAAAGGACAGAAACTGACGAGGACACATGGAAGTGAAGACATGAGAGGACAACAGAGTAAAGGAACCGTAAGAGGAAGCAGGGAGGAGAGGGCAAAGATCGAAGTGAGTGGGGATTGGGAGAAGGGATGGTGGAACAATTGAGTGAATGCAGGGGAGGATGTCAGGAAGCCTGGTCCTGTGTTTTCTCTTCCAGTGAGGAGTTTGATAGAGACAGTTTTATCTAAACGGAGGCGGATTAGTGTGTGTGCGATTGAAAACTACCTGCGCACACACACACACACCCACGCTTACGCTCAAACGTATTCAAAGCACGTGCAAATGGGAAGACACAGACTGACACATACACCCCCCCTACAGGTAATTCTCTTCCATACACGCTGCACAGCTCATGTGGGTGAATATATGTGAACGTCTGTCGCCGTATTTCAGTCGGCGGCAACTGAGGCAGAACGCCAGGAATCGAAGCCAGGTGGACTTCAGTGATAAGGGCAGACGTGGAGGCGACATACACTTTAGGATCCTATGGACGTTCTCTCAGGTCACAGGTGAAAGACAAGCAGAGGGGGAGCGGCAGGAGGCAAGACAGGCGAGGGAAGGTGAGAGACATGTGCTGTTGTGAGATTAAACAGATGCTGACAGATGGCCGTGGGACACGGTGGAGCGAGTGCCAAAGCGACAGGTTAGCCAAACACCTGAGAGTAAAGACGAGGAAGTGGGGTAAACATCCAGAAACAGGGTCCAGGCGCAGTTGTTGAAGCACGAGACGATTGGACGGATAGGGAACGTTTCAAGGGGGAAATAAGCAGATAGCAAACATAAAGTAAGCGTCATCGGAGATAAACGGAGGACATGTGACAGAAAGGAAAGCTGCCAGAGATTAAATTATTTAGGGGGGCGGGTGGGGTGTAGACTGGAGGGACTGAAAGAAGGTGGACCCCAAGGTAACTTCTGGGCTCCTTCTGGGATATTTATGTCGGGGAGCTGGCAGCAAAACAGAAGATTTAGAGCCCATCTGGACTGACTTCAACGCCGTCAGTGGAGAAAGAGGCACATGTCATTGCACTCGCATACACATAAACACGCATCGTTGCATCGTTTACGGCAGTTCCATGAGTAGAAATGCAGCAGCAGGCTCCCAGTGGGATCTGCTGAAAAATAATTCAGAAAAAGTAGCCCTTTTTATGACTTTATGACCATTTCAATAACTATTGTGTTCATATCGCACAAAATCAAAAGTCACAATGCCTCAATGGGCTCTTTAATCTGCATATGATGATGTTGTCTGGCAGACACCTCAGGAAGAAGGTCCCTGTACCAGGATGGACAGAGCTGCAATTTGCATAATATGCTGCACAATCATAAACACTGGCCCAGGAAGTCCCCTGCCCTCAATCCAAAAATGTTTCACTGGCTAAAGTACCATAAAAAATGTAGAGAGATGGCTGTTGTACAGCTCTGGCAGATGTGTCTTCTCATCTCTGTGGGTCGCAGACTTCAAACAGACGTTTGCTGCAACCAAACATTACATGTGAGGATTTCACCAGCCAGGACCACGTAACGACAAAAAAAAAAAAAAAAAAAGTAGGAGATGTAAAGGTTGAATGAAGTAGAGAATGATAAGAGTGGCTGAATGAGTGTGGGGAACACGGGAGGAGGAAGTCTGAGCAAAGTTGGGGCCAGTCTGAGATGGATGTAATGAAGGTCCGGGAGGAGGCGACGCAGCGTGGGGCGATCTGTGTTAAGTGTTGCGTCACCCGAGCAAACGACGGGCCCAGAATCGAGTTGAAAATTTAAATGGGGCTTAGCTGAACACGATGACGATCATCAAGACAATGTGTCCAAGCACTGAATAGCTCTGATTGGCGAGTTGGTGAGAGTATTATTCAGAGTATCTGCCAGAAACGCTGTATTCCACCTGCTCCTTCCAAGTGTGGATATGAAAGTGGACTTTAGAATGGTGATGTGGGACAAACGGGGGTGATGACAGGGATTTCAGGCAGATGCCAGCAAGATCATGGATGATTTAGGAGGAGCAGTGTGGGCATGGAGATGAACCAGAAGACTGAGGCTCTTCACATTACATTGTTTTAATTAGACCTACGTCAGACTTCAGTGTGCACTGGCCACTGTACGCTTGTGTCAAAGAACTTGGAATATGTCACCGGCAGCAGGTTGTGTACACCAAAGCAAACATGGATGCTAGTGAAGTGCAGTGGAAGGTGAAATGTGTTACGATGACATTTTGTGGAGCCGTGGCTGCTCTCTGTGGGAGCAGGATGTCGAGTGTCGTCACAGCAACAGATTTCATTCAAAGCCTTTGACCTCTGATTCCAGGGCAGAATAGTGGCGACTGTCGCACAACACTGACGTAAAAGTCGGCTGGATCTTGACGTGACCTCGCTTTGTAAAAAAATCTGGAATAGGAACCACATATGAACGTGTATCACGTATGATTTGAGAATAACGGACTGAAATGCTCAGACTGTCATAAAACGTGTGACCGTAGCCTGAGAAAGTAATAAGACAGTGAAGTGATTCTCAGAGGGGAATGAACATGGAGGAAAAATTGAAACATGACATCCAGGTGGGAAGCTGGGAAGTGTGAAATGCCTTTAAACAATTCTCACCGGTTAGGTAGCCTGAGCGTGTCGGCGGGATGAGGCGGCTGTAGGATTGTTTCATGAGAAGATTTCAAGAGGTTTGCCTGCTGTGAAGTTAATTGAAAGTTGTAGCTTAGAACTGTGAGACTGGTAAAGAAGGAATTTCTGATTCGAGGGTCAACGGGATGAGGTTCTGTGTTGGAGCTGGACGGTGTTTGGAGGTCTACAGATGTGACATCTCTTTCTTCATGAGATGACATCATCATAGTAATAACTGGTCCCACCCGTCAAGGATGATTTACATTAGTAAGAGGACAAATCAGTATTAAAAGTGTGAGACCGTAGGCCTTTTTCATCTGTCAGAAACTCTCATTCATCACTTTAAGTTTTCAGGACAGGTTTCTCATCCTCATCGTGTTGTTCATCCAAAATGGCTGATTCACAGCATATAAGCACTTTGCAAAGGCAATAAACAATGCAAAACTGCCAAATTGGAAGACAGACGGCGACTGCAGAACAAAACAGCACATTTAGAGATGTTTTCTCACACACACACACACACACACACACACACACACACACACACACACACTGTACCTGAATGCATCACACAGTCAAACACACTGAGACACAAGAGCCACCACACACACTCCCACTCTCTGAGATTGTATCTGCGATCATCCATCATACAAGCAAGCAGCTGTGATTTATTGGGAAGTCTGCTTTACGTCCTCTCCCTCTCTTTCATTGACACTTTTCGTCCTGCATTGACCTCCTTCGCTCGAGCTGCCGCCATAAAGCAGAGCGGAGCAGAACGACGGATAAATCGAGTGATATCGCAGTCGGACTGCAGGTGCAGGGATGGGGGGTGAGCGGGGGGGGACAGGTGATCTGATATTTGTATGCACAACATGTAACACATAAACACTGTTTATGAGAGACATTGTACAAGATAGAGATTGAACGGAAGTGATATGCAGAGAAGAAGGGAAAGGCAGATTGAAAGAGGAGGAGAATGAAGGCGATGGGGAGGTGAATGAGGCATGGCGGGAGTAAATGAGAGCATCAGGATGAAGTGACAAAAAAGTAGAGACAAAGAAGTTAAGGGTGACTGAGAGAGGAAAAACCGGATGGGATCAATTTCCTTTCCTCATTGCCTTCCTCATCTGAGGACACACCGTCCTCCGGAAAGCGCCAGAGCAACTTCCCTGTATCTGCCGTTGAGTCGTGCCACAGAGCGAAGCAATATTTCATCGAATACAGGTCAGTAGCTATCTTTCATCTATCCTCCATTCATACTGCGCTACAGGGAGAATTGAAGAACTCCATTAAATTAGTTTTATGTCGAACACCATCAGATTTATTTTTCATGGGAGATCTGGAATAAGAAAAAGGTATTCCAATGAAATGACAAACAACATGGAAGAGAAATAAATCAAAGTGCAGTGTGACATCTCTGTGGCCGAGGGCCATGACATTTTGAAAGCAAATCGCGGCAGGTTCTGGGGACTGAACAACTTTGGGGCATCGTGCCTCAGGAGGGAGAGTCGCTGTTGAGTAATCGAAGATTTAAAACTCTGCTCCCTCACACACGATTCTACAAAGTGTCCTTGAGGGCGACACTGAATGTCAAAGTACTCCTGATGACCTGGTCGGCTGCATCTTGGATGAAAACTCATCAGTGTTATTTTAAGTAATGTATTAAATCAAATAATATTGAATTGAACTGAATTTGAGGCTCCAACATTTTCATCCCTGTGTGTAATAATGTGCTTTGGACATACTGCAGCCCTGCTCGACGTCTTGCAGGCAGCCATCGCATGTGAATGAGTAAATACACAATGTTTTCATGCTGTTTTCTTCCGAGTCTGTTGCAACAGGAAACAGTGCAGAACAGCATCGGAAACGTCGGTGCTCCATCGGACAAGTCAAGTCGTTTTTATACCTGAGGAAACGGATGAGCCCATTTTTTTTCATGTACAGCGCCTAGGTGGTGATGCTGATGATTTGATGTTGAGTGGCAGAGCGCAGGGACGGAAGGGTACGTCAGGTTGAGTGTTTGCTCCAGGTAGGATGTTTTTCCAGTCATGCGATAAGACGGGATTGCCATGGATGCATTCACGTGGAATAGGGTAATAGAAAGATCATTTTTTACAGACGGGACATCGTGGAACGGTTGGATGGGGATTTATTTTACAGGCATTTTAGTGGGAGGAACATCTCAATTTTAGTAGGGATGGCAACGAAAGACTGGATCAATATCAAAACATATACATGGACTCTAAAGATGGTCTGATTTACTTTATACCTGTGATTGGCACCTCCCCAGTTGGTCTTTTTAATTTCTTTGTACATCGTGTACAGTGACAATAAACATTCTGATTCTGATTGGGATCGAACACAACAGAACCATAGTGAACTATGGTTTCTTCAGTTGTCGATCAACAGGAAATAAAAGACATTTAGAAGAATGTTTCTTCTTTTTTTCCCCTTTTTTATTGCTGCACTAATAAAATGAAACACAGCATTCAACAAATGGCCCTTTGGCCCTAGAACAGACAATAAAATGTACATGCGTTGTAGCAAAGCACCAACAGGTCAACATAGTTAAATTGTTCTGTAAATCAGTAAAAACAAATCACAAGTTTAGCCAAATACTAAATTATTATAAAAGACTTTGAAGTATTATTGTGGGACTGGCTGAAATATTCAATCAGCTTCTCACATCTTTTCCTCCAGGCGATGAAAGAAAGATTGTTTTGATTTCTGCTCAAACTCAATCAACTTGGGTTTTTTTTGTTTTTTTAATGTAAGAGAGCTGGGAGACTGGTTATCTAGAAGATTGATGGGTGGATATATATTTTTATTTGTTTTATGGTCGGCACTGGCAGACGCAACAAAGAAATGTTAGGACTCAGCAAAGCAATCACTGTATTGGACATCGCAGCGGCTGTCTCCCCAAGACTTTGTTTAACCGTGCTAATTTTCAAAATGTCACTGCATTGCATTTGCAGCATTCACTGGCAGCATCGTCAGCTCTGGTTAAAAAGATGTGTGACGGACCGGGCTGTTTCCCAGCTCACACTCCATTTATTGTCAGTCTCAATCCGACCCGTTCTGACTGGAGTAGTTCTGGTTTCCTGGTCCACCACCATGTTTGGCCAGTGTTACTGTTTGTGTGTCTATCATTGTCATGTTTGATGTAAAAAACATATTGTGTGTTCTGTAGTGTGGTTTCATGTGTGCGTGTGTGGTCGTGTGTGCACGTGGGCCAGCACTGCCTCTCCTCCAGGGTTTCCCACTTGGCAATGAAATAATTTGCTCTGAGAAATGTATTACCTTGCCGGCTTAAATGTCTTCAGAGCTACACTAATTCATATTTAGCTACATGAGGATATGAGCAAACAGGAAGACCTAAAAGGAAACTGGTGACAAACACTATTTACACAGGCAGTAAACAGTATTAGGATTCATCAGGAGTCGTGTTGTGGGCCACCAGGGGAATCAAATTACAATATTCCTGCATTTTTCCCTTTCTAATATGTTTACCTACATCGGTTGGGGCTGGTGACGGGATAAACAGCCCACTTACATAAATACGGCAATGAATTATGGTCCACAGGTGCCGGAGATCTGGGAGCCAGAAAGAAAAGAGGCTGCGTTAACACAATCAAAAGTTAGTCTGGATACTTTTTTTATTCCAAACACATTTTGGACTTAGTGTCCAACTCAAACAACGACATTGTTTTTTGTTCCGACCCTCCAATATGACCCAGAGGACCATTTCCTCATGTGGTGTCCCTACCTACAGAGACGTCCGCTGATGCCTTTTTCAAGAACTATAATTGGAATTCCTCCTTCAAAAAAACGAGTTCACGTTTTCACATGATTTGCCGGCAGTCAGGACGAATCACTCCAGACATTCTTTATGTAACCCAGGTTGCCGAACTGGAAAACGGAACTGTCAGTCATCACAACCACTGGTGTTATTATCGCAGATGTATTTCTTGACTGACATGACCGAACCAGCCAATCCAGGTCTGCACCGGTTCAGGTCGGGTATGCAGACGACTGGGATGCGATTTTTTTTTTTTACACAGTTAACCTGATCACTAATCCTTTGGCCACCAAGTCTGGCTCACATGTGGACCATATCTGAGCCAAGTGCCTGGATCACTGGGCCAGACAAATGGTGACGTTCAACAGACAGTATTTACTCATTCTGTCCTTTTGAATTGTTCTCACAGTTACAGTGGGTTGAACTTTCCTAGCTGAACAGCTGGTTCATGCTGGAATTTCTGAGGTGTGAAATTAATCTTATAGAATCAAACTGCTGGAACAGCTGATAATGTTGTTGGGAACTGAGTATTACAGACTTGATACTGTGTATATAAGATATACAAGATTATATTACATAAGATTAGGACTTCATATTGTACTTTACTAGTAATATACTGTATACATGGTACACACACCACATATCTGTATCTATCTATCTTATATATGTACATATAAATAAGATACATATATATGTGTTGACAAAAACCATAGTTATGCAGTCAGTCAGTTGTATATACTGTAGGTCAGAGCGGATAAGCATTGTGGGTCAGTTGTAATTCCTTTGCCGGCACTTAAAGGATGAGATATTGATCTCTGTATGCACAACTTATTTTCCTGCTTTGCGTAAATCAGTTTGTGATTGACGGGCCAGCGGACCCGGAGCTGTCCATTCCACTGACCGTGGATTTCATCAGCATACAACAGCACCCACCTCTACTCTGTAGCCGGCCGGTGGGTTAATCAGGCTTTTACATCAGCATCAGCTGCTTCTCCAGGAGCAGTTATTAGTGGACGTTTTCTAAAAACCCATTGCTGCCGGTGTTCTCTCCATAGCTCGCCTGAGATTGCACATGCCTAAGTGATTAGTTTTGTAGCGGCAAACTGGGCTTGGAGGTAGATTGTCAGTGGAGAGTGTGGGAGGTGCTCTGGAGGAAAGCATTCAGTCCTCCAGCTATTTAATTATCAGGGCAGCAGACCCCCGGGTGCACAGTTTCATTCTCCCGTAACACCGACTCGCTAACAAAGTTCGCTGAGTGCCTTTGATTGATCTGGACCTATTTAATGCAGCCGTGAAAAGACAAAGGCAGTGACAGCGGGGGAGACGAGGGCAGGGCGAACGGGTGGAGGAAGATGGAAATAAAGGAAAGAGAATAGGGAGACGAGGGATGACGAGGAGCGGGGCATGGATGGATAGCCCGAGAGATGAGGCGGCAGAAGTGCCTTTGTTGGCACAGCACTTTCCTGCCCAACGTCCAAACAACCACACACTGACCCCAGTGATGCATCGAGCTGAGCGCATAAACATTTACACACATGCCCACAGACACACACACTTTGTTTGAGTGTTTTCATGACTACCGCAACATCAGGGGAGCAGAGATGTGGCTGTATTTGCATAAGTGGGTATTATGCTCTGAGCCAGTGGACAGTAGCGATGGCTAAAGTAGATCAGATAAAGCTTTCGTTATGTTCTTATCCCCCCTCCACCCTGTTAGCACACACACTGGCTTTCTTACTGCCGATTCATCCCGCTTCTTTCTCTCACACTCGTCCGACAAACTGCACCCAAAACAAATTCACCCCAAACATTTGGGGTGCAAACATCCTCCCTTCTCCCGTATCTTCTTTTCTTCGTTCCCGATGTGAGAACTTTTTCAACGATCACGGCCTCTAAGCTCTGAGGGTACGGCACGGCGCCACTGTTTTGGCAGGATCAACAGTCCGCAGAGGAGAGAGGGAGCAGCAGGGGTGGGAGGGACAAGAAGTTGAAGGAGCGATTCCGCAGTGTCTCGCTTCCAACGAGTCATCTTTCATTTTTATGACTTCCATCAAGTGTCCTTGAAGCCTAAATTTACTCAGAACATCCACTCTTCTCCTGGCTGGAAGGCTGTGATACTTTAAAGTGTGATAATACCTGTTCTTGCCCCTCAATGCCCCACTGTGTTCACACACTTAAAGGACTCTGACATCAGCGGTGTCATCTGCTGGCGACCCACAGATTTACTTTTGTTGTTGTTGGGTTTTTTTTACACTTTCACTCTCTCTGCTCTCTCCTCTCTGCTGTTGTTTTGTCCTTAAAGGAATACGTTTCCCTCTGTGTGTTTAGATTCGAGTAAGAGAGAAAAAAGTGCCCAGGAAACATCCCCCGTCACCTTCGAGTGCGTCGCAGGACAGTTCCACAGTGCTAGGCGTGTGCACTTCCATCTGTCAGCGATGCATTCTGTCTGTGTGTGTGTGTGTGTGTGTGTGTGTACTCATCCAAGAGCCCCCACAGCAGGACGACGTCCTGTTCCGTAACTCATCCAAAACCCTCTTTTCCTTATTCAGGCTTGTCCTCTTTGTTTCTCCATCTACTTCCTGCTACTCTGCACCTTTCATACCTCACTTCGCCCCTCTCTCTTTGTCATTCCCTCCTCGTTCTACCCATCGCCTCCTCTACCCATTTTTGTTCTACCTCTCGCCCTTTCTCTCCCTCTTATCGCTGCTTCTCATTTCCCCAACTGCATGGGATTGCTGTTCAGAGCCATCAAGCCTGGAGCTTGTAATACCCTGACCAGAGTTATTTAGCCACGCTATGACAGGTAGGGAAATGAAATCACCCCTTGGTTGTGTGTGTTTTCCTTTTCGTCTCCCATTTGTGTTCCTCCTTTCCCATTTACGAGAGTCGGCTGTGGGACTATTTTTAGGCGACTGACACTTTCTCACTGGCTTGTAAATCCTGACTGCCAGACGTTCACTTAAGCAGAAATTCTCTGTCATGATTGCAGCATTGATGAATGATATTATTATCTGCGGTTCTGTTTTGGCATTAAAATACAGCCCTCCCTCTTTCTAGCACAGTCTATCAATTTCTTCATTCTATGCGTTAAATCTAAGTGCGTGTCTGACTGAGGATAAAAGTAGTTTATCAACTGATTGAAAGTTTTTGACGACACAATATGCTTGTTCATTAAAAGGATTCGAGGAAAAGACACTGTGCCTCAGGAGGTGATCGTGAGTCACCGTTGAACAAACGAGCTGCGGCTGGACCTCGACTGACGGCGTTAACTCGCTGGAGCTCTGGATGTGTTGGCATGTCCTTGTTTCCTAAAACAGGACAAACACACAAACCTACTGGTGATACGTTGCCCCCTGTTGGTTCGGAGTGTGAAGTATGAAGCGCTGCTTGTTAAGATGATTTGTCATCGCATTTTTAAGATCGCCTTGACAGGGACTCCATCTATTTATTCAGTAAGTCTACAAACGACTGGGAAAACTGGGACAATCTCGTTAAAGAGAAGAAATTTACCGAATGAGATTGAGTTTCACAAATTGGCATAATGTAATTTGTTAGGAGGGAGTGGACACTAATAAATTATGAAACGTGTCCCAGACAGATCCGTTTGTTGGCGCTGCCAGGAGCTCCTCCATCTCTGTCATCATGTGAAACAGGGAAACATGTCAGCCCCTGGTGCTCCCGCTCCTCCTCCCATGTTCTGCTCCGAAGCAGACAATGAACCGCAGGTGCTGAATGTGAAGTTGTTGTATTTATTTAACATTCTTCACACATGCTGAACTGATTCCCACAACACTCCTGGTCCTATAAAATTCCTCGTGGATCAGTTGGGCCACGCTCATTCAGAAAGTGAGTGTTGGAGAGGCACCTACAGCCGCTGTAGGTGGGAGAACGACAGGACGGGGGTGTAAGATGCTTTCTAAGCAAGGAGAGGGGGGACGTGAAAGCCAGACCTTCAAAGTGAAATTGGTTAAATGTGACAAAGCTCTGTTAATCCTTTATAGCTGAAAGAATGAAACCTTCAAAACCCTCTCTCTCTCCAAGCAAACACACCTCTGTTCATCTAAAATACCAGACGCTATGCTGGTGCCCATTTTCTTGGGAGCACATTATTCCCATCTGCAGGTTTTTCAAGCTCCGGGGCCCAGCTGAGGTGACAGATTGGTCCCACGGAAAGGACAGACCGCCTGATGTTCACGAACGGAAGACGTGTGACGTTCTGATCCGTAAATGTCATTTTATCTCTTGGCTATCTTTCAAAATTTCATTTTCTCTCTATGTCTCTTAGGGGTGTAGTTTTCCACACACGCTCTCTCCCTTTCTGTCTCTCCCACTCATCCTTCAGATGCTTAATCTGATATTAAACGTACTCCCAAATGCTACACTACCCTTCAGAGCTGCCATTTACCTAGAAGACACATCCTTATGTACCCTATAGCGCTCCCTACTCATGTCTTCCTCGCTTTTGCTCTCAATCTTCCTTAAATATGAGAGCACGCCTCCTTGTGTCACTGATTTCTTATCCATGATCGGTCTCAGAAACACGTTCAAACCTGCCAATGCCCCCAAAGCACCATCTCCCTTTGAACAGCCTCTCTACAAATGTCAGGTGGGGTCGAGGGTGGGAATCGGAAGAGATGGCTGTTTGGGTAGGTTTGGGCGTGAAATCGTTTTATCAGACTGGCATGTGGGACTTTAAGCCTACCAGGATAGACACAGTAGAGGAGAGAGGGACTGTAGAATAGCAAAAAATAATTGTTGAATACACTGGAACCCACAGCTTGGCCATTGACTAGAAAGAATGGCAGTAATATTGACAAATAATGACTAGAAAGCTTCTCATTCTCTGCCCAGAACCGTTTTAGTGGCTCTTTCAGATGTGAATGTTGTCCGGCCAATGGGATTGCGTGTCGATTTCATGGTTACTTTTGTCTTGTACACCAACCTAAGCTTCAAAGAAACGCCCTCGATAGAAAGAGGAGCGTATAATCACCGACATTATATGCACTCACGCATGCTCATGCATATTATACACAGTGAAGGCATAATCTCCCCTGCTTTGGCATACGTGTGCATACTTGGAAATATGCAGTCTTATTGCTTATGCATCACCCTGCAGAACACACACATTTATCAAGAAGCGCGATGCACATGTGGTATCCTCAAAACCTCTGTACACACATCCATCTCTATGTTTCCCCCCCGTTTTTTTTTTGTTTCTCTTTATTTTGTTTGGGTAATATTAATTATTCATTTCCTCTGGCAGCTCACAAATACCATCCCAGGAGATTAATATAAAATATATCTGTCCCACTTCCTCACCAGCATGCACACCCGTGCCCACTGCGCACCTGATGCTGAGCACAAAGCCTGCTTGCTATGCAGGGGGACCCCCGACGTGCTGAAGACCTGCGGTTGAGTTAATTAAGCATTAAGCATTAATCAAAATGAGACGCGTTAATCTCGACGCGATTATCTACGATATAATGTATTTGACGGGCGTGCGAGACTGCGCGCAGGCCGACGTGCACGGGAGCTGGTGTGTGCATGCGGGCTGAGGCGCCAGCTGTCAGTGCTCTTTGATGCCCTTTAGATGTTTCAATCAACATCAATCAGGACTTGGAATGTCGCTCTTTATTTTAATTGAGAGAGAAAATGCAGCTGCACAAAGAGAGAGAGAGACTGTGGGAGGACGTTCACAGTTTAGTGAATGTTGCTGTCTTCTT
>CAAKHB010005915.1:16383-32207 GCA_901007665.1 Aeoliscus strigatus | reverse complement strand
AACGTCGCCGGAGGCCACAGCAACTCTGATGACCTGCACAACCACACACACACACACACACACACACACACACACAGGCAAACTGCTGCTCGCTTGAACTCAAACTACAGAACATTTGCCAGCTCAGGACATGAAGTTTGGCTCCTGCTAGTTACAGTACTTAGGAAGATCTGACGCCTGAAATCTTTTTTTATGGACAGAGATTTTAAGAAGGTGATTTAAGGTGACTGTGCAGATGAAGCCATTGCTGGATTCGATGTCGAGAGAGGGGCAAGGTGTCGCGCTCCCGTATCACTGGTTGACTTTATGTCAGACACACACACACATGGGAGCCTCCTGCTTCTGTATGTGTGCTCATTTTGTACGTACATGTCCACCGCCTGTGGAAGGGTCAAAAGCTGAGAATTGAAATCGGCTGGATTAAATATGTATAATAAGAAAATAGAAATAAAAACAGCGGAAAAGCTGTTCTGTAATCCCTTTTCTTTAACGTGATCTGACAATACTTGCCTCTCGATGTGGGCCACCCTTGCGCCTTTGTTGGTGATAACACACCAAGTTATTTTCTACGACTGCTCCAATTACACCCCCGGCTTGAAGCCTTAATAGCAGATAAGTGATTAGGACCTAGCAGAGATTTGCCCCGTTTATTAGACAGAGCAATTAATCCAGAAACGGAGGCAACAAAAAGACAAGATTAGTTACTTCATTTTCCTGCAGCCCAAAGGGGAGAGGCCAAACACCCAGTGATGGTGTAGTGATTACGTTGGGACATTAACGTCGTGCGGACGGTAATGGAGAAGTGGTTCCTGTTGAGAACCAAATTGTCCAATCCATCGGATTCGTTCGGTGCCTCTGAGCCTCTCAAGCCATCATCGGAGGTGACATGTCTGTATCGTCATGATCGGGGACAGTGTCATCGGACTTCTCTGCTGGAAGGAGTCACAGTGGAGCAGAAGAAAAAGATGGAGTACGACAACAGTGCTGCTTGGAACGTCTGTGACACAACAGATTCAAATCAAGGAAGATCAGACAAACACAGCTTCACCACACAGTAAATATTCCTAATCCCCCGTATGTTATCAGAACCTGCATAAGTACAACTACTACTGTGTACATTCTCTTGATGCCTAAAACCAGGAATCAGTAACTGATGAGTAATGTTTCTCTGAAGAAAGTTTTCCAAAGGAAACGCAACTCGTCATAAAAAGGCTGATTAACTGAGCTGAAACCATGCGTGTTGCAAAACAAATGTTTTTAACCAATCTTTACATCTTTTCTTGGAGCAGAACATCAGGCAAAACAATTTCATTCGACACACTTATGAATCAAATATGAGTCAAAGTGAAAAAACATTGATGTTTGTTTTCTGCCGCCCCCGTATTGAAAGACAACATACGCCTTTTATTGCCCTCTAGAAGCAAATGCATAATGTATGTGCATATTACGATGTGACAGCCCATCGGCAGCAGGACATCATTTGTCAGTGCCAAAAGTGAAACTGCTCTGTGAACAAGAGTCAGATAGAACTACGAGTTCTGGCTCTAACGACATTTCCTCCTCCGCTGTGGTGGACATGCTGCCCTCTGCATCTTTGGCCTTTGAACTTGAGCACAGTTTTTCTGAAACTGTCACTCCGGATTCAGTCTGTCTGCTGTGTCCTCTGTACCTGATGGCAAAAGGAAACGGCGCGTACACAACTGGCAAAGACAGGATAAGATGTGTGCTCACAGCCTCTTCGAGTGCCATTAAACAGGGCCGAATCAAACAACAGATCATTTAGCTTCAGGCAGCCGCGTGTGTTTGATTGTTGGGGAGTGGTTTTGACTTTAATTAAAATCACTCATGTGATGTCTGGAGGTTGCTTACGTTTGAAAAGAGAGGTTGCTGCAAACAATTAGGTCAGATGTCTGCATGGAGGATGAGTCATCAAAAGGACTAATGCCGCATGCACACGGGAGAGCAGCTCAGGGGCGACGTTAAGTGCAAATTCCCTGTAAGATACGAGCAGTTTTGAAATTCTGTGTCATTCCCCTGGAGTACGGGTAAGCATACCACATTAGCCTTGGAAAAACAATCCTTGTTGACTTAATGGGTTCCTTAAGTGAGCAGAGCGTCTGCTTATTATCCTGTTGAACGCTATCGGTTGCGTTTCTCATTTATGCTTTTATATGTGACCAGGAAAGAGCAGGTAGGGATCGGTTCTCAAAGGGACGTTCGATAATGCACTTAAAGCTTTGTTATGCATTCCGTGTAATGCAAAGTTTAACAAGTCATCCGACCGACTGCGAGATCCACAGAAGCGCTAAGTGAAGAGCACGCCGCCCACTTTTTGGATGAATAATCAAGCGACACGTGAAAACGGGACGTTTTACTATTATCGGAGGTAAAGAATGGGCCCAAACACGTATCTCCTGAGAGCTATTTCCTGCACTTTCCAATTTGCACCCAGCAGCTGAAGAGCTGATGTTTATGTTGTGAAGTTTGGACGCTAATGAAAAAAAAAAAAAAACACAAGTCTTGTGAATGCGTCATCACAACGTCGCAGCTTAGGGCCAAACAGCTGGTGGTCAAGGTCACCGCTTTGAATCCCACGATATGTTAACATGAAAATTAAATGTGCACTTTATTTACCCTAATAAATGTCCACAATACTGTCCTGGAGCAGCAGTGGTCGGCGTCACAAATCTATCAGCACAAATGCGTGTGAAATGTATAAATGTCAAGTGGTGTGTGTGTGTGTGTGTGTAAAACATCTGCGTACTCAGCAAATTATTCCAGGCTGTATAAAGATTTCAATATACAGTGTACATCACAATAGCGGGTATTAAATAAACACAGCTGCAACAGACGCCGCAAATGACATTAGCCGGCACAGATGTGCAGAACTGATGTGGCCGTATGTTTGTGTCTGCATGGGAAGGAGAGACGGAGACATCACGAGCTGAAACAACCTGCTGTTCTTCTTTGCTTTAGGTTGTTGTCGATGTTATATGTTGCAAGTTAATTGTTGATGAATAAAATGTCTAGCCAAAGTTGGGTGATCAAAGCAGACAAACATTGCAATATTAGAAAGACAAGATTTCTGCACTCCACCATCTCTGTTGAAAAATACAAAGAAGAAGCATAGAGGGCACGATTATAATTGATAATTATAATAACTGTCTGCCAGCCCAGCTTTGACTAGCTGAGACGGACTCAGTGATAGAAATGACTAATTTTATGAACAAAGTATAAAGCCAAAATATGAGGATAACAAATGGGTCCAGAGACTTTTAAATAAACTTTAACATATATATATTTTCAATTTGTTTATCAATTGTTCTGTTAATATTGTGTTATTCTGCCAGTTGTTTTAGGTATTGTGCATCCTCAATAAGCAGTGACTGAGATTACATGTTCACTTTCTTTTATCTTGAAATTAAAATACATTGTTTTATGTAAAAGATGGTTTTGACAGAATGTACAAAGAAAATTACTATCAGTTACTGGATCAAACCACTTTTTTTCCTCTGAAGTCCAAAGCCTGAAGTACGATAACATCCCTTCTGTGACATTAGTGACCTTCCATTAAATCTTAAATACAGAACAAGCGTGCATGTATTTTTACCAAAATAAAGAAAGAAATAATTAGGAAGGAATAAAAAAACAACAGCTGGGATGTTTATAACCGGTCAGATTGTTTCTTGCTCCAGTGAGCTTTACTGAAGTGGTGTCACCAGGTTCCCACAGAAGGATTTTATTATATGGAATGAAAATCATGAGACTAATTACAAAGATAAGAGCCAAGTCGTAATAAAGTGAAATTTTCCTTTAAAGTCCATTTAGCTGTAGTTCAGTTTAAGGGGTTTCAGTGCAGCCATACGCCTTGCATCATTTCTGTCTGCCTCTATTTCCATGTTCTTACACCCGGTTTTCAAATATGGAGCTCATGTCTTTTAAATTACCTTCTCCGAGCTATTTTCTTGCGTCTTTAACAAAAACTGACTCGCTGAGAACAAATGAGGAATCACAAAACCACTCCCCTGAGGTTGGGTGGGTACAGCAGATTGGTACGACAGCAAGGACACTTCATGTTGTACATTCAGAGTTCTCAGCAAAGATGTGCAGATGGCTAATGGGAGCCTGGAACCGTTGTCAGAGATTACGACAATAGGCCGACACGCCGATGTGCAGATTGTAGGTCTCCGTACCTTCGGTGCAGGTGCTGTTGCAGGTTGATTGTGGAGCATGAGGCCCAAAGAAGCCACAACAGCTCCTCGATCAACTGAACTTGGAGAGGATTAGTATTTTAGAAAAATATCAATAGAGTAAACAATAGTGACTTTCTAAATAATAATACTTTCTAAACTCGTAAGAGTTTGATTCATGCAGATGTTCGACTTTGTGCACATCCTACTGATCTTACAGACACACAAACATCTTATTGTTCTCCAAATGTGCTGTGCAGAAAAACGGATTTTGTTGAAACAAAATGAAAAAGGTTAAATACGACGACAACTGGTGTTCTCCATGAAGGTTTGTGCTGCATTAATTCATAACATCTCATCTCTTTTGTTTGTGGCTTCGGCACATTGCAATAATGTGTCCATTGAGCTGGAGACACGCTTTTTCTGATTTGCTCAAATTATTCAACATAAAAACTGAATAAAGAGTTACACGCATAATGTGATGCATCCTACGTTGTCCTTTAGTTCATCATTCATCAAGGTAACTGTTGTTATCTTGACTGGCGTATATCACAACCCTCTCCGTTAGAAACTAATGGCCCCTCTGGTGACTTATTTTGACTCACTTCTCTAATTAGCCCCTTCACACTCTCACTCTTGTACTTGAAATCGTTGGCCCTCGTCAATGCATATTCCTCTCATCCCTCTCTCCTCCGTCTCCCTCTCCTTTCCATCATCTCTCCCTTATAGAGATGGATGAACGTGGATATCAGGGAGTCTGAGTGGATATTCAGCCGAATCAAGGCAGGTCATTTAGTCACCACAGGCCCATCCATCCTGGAACACACACCATGTCACACACCCTTGACTCCCTCCACACACACACACACACACAGCCCGTAAATTACTTCCATCTCTCCTGTTTTATTATTAAACTCCTTGGAAGTTCCAGTGGGGCTCCCAAACTGGGATCCTCGACGTTTAGACGCAGACAGACGTCAATATTATTCATTATCACATGATTTCAGACACACACACACATCATCCACAAAGGCTGTAAACACCTCATTACAGCCATGATGTGCCTTCACTGTGAATAAATGTGGCCACCCCTGAAGTTTTTTTTCTGTTCAGGCTACACCGTCCGTGGGCTGACTATTAATGACATCCACCACTTTGCATCCGTACTCGGGGAACAGTCGGTATCATTCTCCGGTAACTAAATAACGTTGCACTCTCATTGGTCCAGCTGCCTGTTGGTGCTATTACAACCCAGCAAGAGGCTATTTTCTACCCTGATAGCCTCTGCGCCGCCTGAAACACTCAAAACAGCTTATTTTACCCCCCAACATGATGGCATGATTACTGTAAATGTTTGACGCTACCTCTAGGAGGGCGGCGAGCGGGTGAGTGAAAGAGGGAGATATAAATGGCCTCAGGGAAAGAGTTATGATCTAGAAAATTGTGGTGATGGAAAATCAGCGCAAGGTCTTCAAAAGGGAACGCTCTCCTCTCTTGTCGTGCCGTCTTTGAGCAGTTATTGACAGTTGTGCGGCATAATCAGAATACAGCATGTACGCTGCGCTGTACAGTGGACGGATGAGTCAGGAAGAGAAAATGCGATTACAGTGGCAATCATAACTCAGATTACCCTTCCTCTGTACCTCTCTCCACTGTTCAACACAGGAATCAATCACCATCACATTCGCTACGTCGCCTCATATCACACACAGGCCTGCACCGAGAGGACAAATATTATTCTCCCCAGCAGAGAAAACACTGTTAATAGAGCGAGGACAACAATCGCTTATTTTAATAAACAACGACTGCTATTATGTTCATAAATAGTAAGAGGGCCAGAGGCTGTTTGTTGAGGGGAGGATGATACATGAATCTATTCAGCATATTTCAGCTATGGGCTTGTATCTCTGCAACTGGGGGGTGGGGTGGGTGGGGAGGCATCAAAGGAGCTCCTGACAAAAGAGGCGCCGATGCAGCTTGCTGCGATGACAGCCTTCACCAACGTTAGCACCGCACTCAGCACCGACACCGGCTGACTAACCAGTCCACAACAGCACATTCAGTCCCCCTGCTGCTTCCTCGATCTGATTATTATTGATGACATCAGGACATCAGCAGGCCCGCAGAGGCTCATTAAATCCAGACTCAACTGATAATGAAAGTGAACACTCGGCACTGGATTGCTTCATTTTCTGAGAATCGTAGACAAGAAGAACACATTTTCATACTTTTTCCACTCTCTGCGGGTCGCCCGTTTGATTAAACTGTGTGACATCATGTTGCAGAAGCTTGTTGGTGTTAAAAGCCTTTGGCTGGTTGTAGTGTGTGTGTGTGTGTGTGTGTGTGTGTGTGTCTCTCGTCAGCTGGTAATGCTCCAGGGGAAACAATGACCATGATTTAAATTAATTTGAATTCACGCTGAGAACAATATTCTATCAATTGGTGTGTAAATCACATTCACAATTTACACTCATGGAGTGACACAAATACTATAAATAACACAAGGTATGAATGAAACATTGGCTGTGGAACAAATACAAATGCTTTCTTGCTCCTGTCAGGTCTTTGAAGTTCCGGCTAATTGATTTGCACCTGAAGGTGCTTTGGTTTTGCAGCAGACTGACATTCTTTTGCACAGGGTCACAGCAGTAATACAACAAACTAACTGCAAACGCAATGAAAGCTACACAACACTACCAATTTGGACACAGAAATAAAAGAGATCAGAAATAGAATAAATAACCAATATAAGAAAAAACGAAGCCATGATTTTAAATGATCACAGTTACAGTTATATCAGGAAACAAACTGTTTTCAGCCTCCAACGTCGATCTTCAGTCTGAATGTAAAGTGAGAGGGAAGAGGCAGACTGAGCCAACAAACACCAGATTACACCATGGTGATCACCTGTTTGGAACGACTCAACACCGTAAAAAGTGATTGTGATTATAAATGGTATTAATTTACAGACATGGTTGTGGTTAGGTTAAAAAAAAAAAACATGGAAAGGATCATTTCTTATTTCTTCCATCTCAGCGGTCGGAGGAATTTCTCTGAGAATAATGAGAAGGGATTTATATCAGGATGCCAAAGGGCCCTGACTGGATCACTATTTATACTTCAGACCTCCTTCTCAAAGGTTTCCTCTCAGAAAGCCCTCCAGAGAAACTTCTCCCAGGAGCCGTTTGCTTCCAGATCCTTCTGTGATGTTTCAAGAGGGTGTGCACATTAGACAAACTTAATAGAACAGAAATCCCTCCAGGAAATGTAATGATTTTAATTTATATTATATCCAACAGAAAGTAGTTTCAACCATGAACAGAAATTAGAAGCTAAATGAACACACCGTTGATGTTTTCGCTCAAAGCTACACAAACACATTCACCTCTGAGTTTGAGACAGATGTTCAGAAACAGCCACTCATTTTCTCTCGTCTCATAAACTTGGGGCCTGGAGTCAACGGCATGACCCGTGAGGTTTACGAGGTTTACGGCTTTGCCCACAATCACTCAGGAGTACAATGGAGGTTTTACGATGCCACCGTGGGACTGCAGAACCCCCCCACACACACACACACACACACACACACACACACAGCATCCGCCCTCCACCGGCACACCACCAACGAAACTAACAAGATCCTTATTTTTAATGGACTCGACCCTTCCAGCACTCCAGTTTGTCACATCCCCGGGTAAAACCTCAGTCACAGACAACCGCTCACTCTACTCAAACCAAATTCTACACAGTTTACTTCACAGTTACATCCTGCTCCCCCCGGGAGCCACAAACTCATCACAGCGTGGCTCTAAAACGAGTCAAAACAGAAAACAGATCACAAGTCAAAATAAGATACACGCACACACATTAATATATTCATATATGTCGTTATGTAGATGTATATGCTCATATGGATTCAACACTACTTACATTACTATAAATCGATAGATTATTGATAATATACATATATAATATATTTTGTACTTTATTTTTAACTTTATTTTGTATTGTCTTTTTTTAACATGTTCAAAATAAAGACTTCCCTCAATCAACATATTCATGGAAACACTGCATACGAGGCGGTGGGTGGTGGATCCAGAAATTTGCACGTGTAATTCAGCGGTGACATCAGAGAGACGTGGCACCAACTGCAGCAGCTGGTAACTGTGAAACTGGATTCAGGGTCCTCTCTCAATCCTGTGGTGGTGCCTAATAGTGTGTATCTTACTGCTTATCAGTGTTTCTCTGAGCCAACAGGCTGTTACGCTTAGATAACCACAGTCATTTGCTGTGTTAAGTGGCTGATTGCGCCACAGTTGCGTTCAGGCTGCACGTGTGCGAATGTGCCTCTTTCATTAATGTCCATCAATGTAATTTTCTGTGTGTGTACATACGCTGTGTGTGTGTGTGTGTGTGTGTTCCCAGGCTTCATCTCTCTCCAGCAAGCTTAGCTCCAGTGGCTGGCAGCATGGCGGAGTAAGATTAAAGTCACCCGTATTACACTTAGCACCAGAAGCCGCGAGGAAATTTGGGGAAAATTAAACAATGCTATTTGCATACAATTACACAGCGGAACAACAAACTACTCGCTCAGTCTGGTCAAGTAAGGAGTCCGTCTCGATGTTGCTTAATTAGTTATGCAAACAACTCAGGAACGCCTTCGATCACGGTCGTTAATTTGCACCACGAGAGCGAATGGAAACATTCAACAGTGTCTTTATTCAGCGTGTGAGAGCTAATGCTGCTTCTACTTTACTTCCCTGACAGACAAACCAGCTCTGCTCGGCAGGTTAAACCAAACAGCTTAGGTTGGATTTGCACACACACACACACGCTTAGATCTGCTGTGACATTCTCAGCCTGACACTCAGGTTACAATACGCCCAGTTTTCAGGTGTGGGAAATAGAAGACTTGCACCCTGCTGAGCAAATCGGCGAGTGCGTCTTATATTCATGCAAATGGGTTAACATTACTGTTATGTGAAAGCCTGCTGCGACTCACACAAATGCCAAAGGGAGCTTTGTGTGTCTGTAAAAAGACAAGCCGCATCTTCTCCGTTTTCCTGGAGACAACTCTTTCTGAAGTTCCTGGTTTTCTCTCTGCGCATTAGGATGCAAACATCACCTTTTACCTCCTTTCACGAATATTAAATCACTAATTTCTATCCGTGCGTTCATCGCAGTAACGTGTATTTATATCCACACACACACACACACACGTCGATGTCTTGCCCACTTCCTCCATCCTCTCCATTTTACAGCCAACTCACCTGGTGACAAGGCTGCTGAAATATTAATGCGTTCAGTGAAGTGTTTTGTTTTGTTTTGTTTTTTTTTTGGAGCGCTGCCCTGACAGTGAGCTTCATTTCTGGAGCGAATGCAGCGATTCAGGGGCTCGGGCAGGGTTCCACGCGGCTGCATGTGACGGCGAGGGCAGCGCCAGAAGCGGGTCGGCACCGGGTGCTTTGCTCTTTTGCAAATGATTCATGACTGCAAAGTTAAGACCGTCCAGAGCTCACACAGTAAGATGACGAGTGGCAGCGCTAAAGTGATCCCTAGCCTGAAGCTGTAGGAAGGAGGAGAAGAGAGACAGGGGTTTTTTTAGAGCTGCAGCTCACACCTTAGTCCGCTTTAGCCGTCCGCACACACACTCACAGACACACATGCTGCAAAGTCGCACCTCCGACTCCGGAGCTTGAATAAGCTCTCAAACTGCAGGTGCTGCTTTTTCTTTTGTGTCGGTCTCCTTTTTTCTACTTTCTTATTTCTTCCTTTTGGCCGGGTGCATGTGGTTTCACACCTCTGAAGGGCTGATGCTTTTCTTAAGGAGGTCTAAATAAGGAATGAGCTTAGTGACTGTGAGCTGCTGCCTCCTGTTCTGATTCAGCTCAGTCATGTCGGTTTGCTTACTCCACATTGCCCAAAGATCCCACTGGGTTCACGCTTGAGTATTTACACCACAGTGTGTGTGTGTGTGTGTGTAGGTTTTGAACTCATACAGTGCGTTTGAAGATCTTAGGTGGACCCTTCAAACAGCACACGTCTGGTAAAGCAGGAGGTTCAGTTCAAGGCTCCTAATTTGCAGATGTGTGAGAATGGATTTTTAAAAATTATTATTTCAGCGGAAATAATGCTGACTTTGTCCGTTAGCTTGCTTATCTTGCATCTTTAGTATTTCCTGCCCATGTGCTTGCAGATTGAGCTTTTACTGGGAAATGGCAAAAAAAAAAAAAAGACATGCACACCAGAGTACTATCATTAGTATTCAGGTGTAGCATAAAGTACTGTGTGCTACACCTGTGTCTGGGCTGAGCATCAGTTCCTGACTTTGCCTTCAGGATCAATTTGTTTTGTCTGGCTGGTCCCTGCAAACTGAAAAAAACATTCCAAAGCAGACATGCCTTTGTGTGTGGAAACCCCCAAGATTCAGACAGCGTGGTCATATTTCATCTTGTCTAGACTCTGACAACAACTACTTCTCAAACACTTCCCGTATCCCCCTGGAGATGGAATCCCACTCAGGTTTAGTACAAATAAACAAACCAGAGTTTCAAAGCTTCAAACCACCATGAGGTCAGTCGGAGAGGAAGATGAGCGTTCGCATATTCACATATACACACTTACATTACATCTGTCATGTCGCAGGGATAAACGCTGATGCTGCCAACTTGTTTAGAAGACACGCTAAATTAAGCTGGAGTGTTGACTGGCAGGGATTTTCTATTTCTTGATGCACTGCAGTACTTAAGAGGCTACACAATGGCTGTTCTCCTTGTGTAATTAAAGCAGCTATATTAACAAAGTGCTGGACTATTAGTATGTGAAATGGATCCCTCATACTCACAAATTCACAGATAATAACCCAAAACTGCAATTTTCATCAACTCAGCAGTGTTTTGTTTCTATATTTCTCCTTTCAGCTCGTTCTCTCTCTCTCTCTCTCTCTCTCTCTCTCTCCCACCCGATCTCATTATTTCGGTCGACCGCAGGCAGCTGTTTCATCACAACCACCGTGAGCGGCCTTCCCTTCACCAACCTGCAGAAAGACTAAGATGACATAATAATCATAATGGAGCATTTAGCAGCTATTTCTCTGGGATTTTTAATGGACACAGAGAATAGAGGTAAAACAAAAAAAAAAAAATCTAACAGGTACTGGTTACATCAGGTGGTCTGAAATACTCTGGGTGCACAGAGGTATATGAAGACCTGAATAGGAATTGCTCATTGCTCAGGCAGAACAAATTCAACATGACTGGTTCCATGAATGTTAAGCTACATTCAAACTGCCGGCAAAACGGACCCAAATTCAGTCTGTGACCCACATCAGACTTTTGACAGCGTGACAAGCACAAATCAGATTTTTCAAATCAGACCCACGCCAAGTTCATGTGTGGTCCTACATCAGATACATACGGATGGTTCTGAACACGACCTCAGTCTGAACGGACATCTCACATTTCATCCATTTTTTCATCATGTGCCGGAGGAGACAGGAGCCGACTCCGTATCCGTATCCACAGAGGTAACAGGCTCTGCTCCGCAAACGGCCATCGTTAAAATGTGCTCTTTCTTTCAAATCTTCTTCCCTTCGTCACTTGGTCATAATTGTCTGATTGGACAACTGCTTTAACATGGACACACACACACACACACACACGCTGACATAAAAGTCAAGGTGTAGAGCGGTGCGCCTCACTCATATTTAGAAACCTGTAGAAACTTAAAAAACTTCATCTCTAACTTAAATCTCTTCTGTCCTGTCATGTTTTATTAGGACAAGGACAGTGGCAATGAAAAACTTCTCCCACCTCCGCCTTACACTTTTCACACTGATGGCAAAAAGCCCAAATTAGGCACTGAGCATTGGGAGCTACGGTGTGACGTAGTCTTAGTGGACCAAAAGACTTTTTGAGAAGCGTTTTCGCGGTGCAATGAGAGAGGCATGGGTGAGTAGCAAATGATAACATGGTCGCTCCATCTACACAGATGTGGAAGGTTATACTTGGAAGTGGAACTTGTTTCCTTAATGCACTCCTGTGCAACTTCCATTGGAATCAATAGCACCCAATCCATGGCTGGGTGATGTAGATAATAGGTGTATCTGCTGGACAGTCAGGGTGCAAACAAACAAACCGATAAGCCAAACACAACCACAGCTGACTGTTACAAATATTTCTAATGAGCAATGTTGTCTCTTTCTTCTAATTTTTGTAACAAACACCTCATTGAACAAATCCTTCTTAACATTTATGAGAGAGCGCTCAGGTGGGGACTACACCAATGTAGAAATTAATTGTTGTGAATTTGTATTGGTGATGTGACTTCTGGTCCACTGTGCTGTTTGAAAGCAGCGCTTCGCCTCAAAATTAAATCAGACCTCCCACGTCTCCATCCTCCATTCATTCTAATTATCTTCTTCCATGAGCGAGGCTGAATACAGTTGAGCTGTCATGACTTCCTGCATTTTAGTTCTCGGAGTACTTTTACTGTTGTGCTTCTTGTGCATGGCTCTGGATAAAAGCACCAGCCAAGTGCTTCGAATCTAAAATGGAACTGCAGAAGAAAAGAAAATGATAAACCCAGGCAGGTTTGAAACAGTCAGTGGACCAAAAAATATAATAATGCTTGTACAGGAGAGCTGCAGAGAATCTTTATGACAATTAATTTCATAACAATACCCTTTTATACTATTAGTAGGACCATAATTGACATAATAATTCATAATTATGGCGACGGTCGATAGACCTTCCTGACCTGTTGGGGCGGTACCAATGGGTGCATGGCAAAATACCACTACACATAATTGGATACTGCAATGACCAATCAGAGTAACTAACAAGGGAATCTTGTACTGACAGTACAACACTGCTGTCATCTGTTAAGCCCCGCCCACAGACTCAGATCCGCAGATGTGATTGGTTTTCACTGATTTTCTGGTCATCGTTAATGAGTTCCTGCCCGGAAGGACCTGCAGAGCAAATCCAAATTCTAGGCTACAAATAACACACATGTACAGACGTACACATAGATAATATGAGCACTGGTCATAATCATACGATAACTATAACACGCAATCTTTTGTTATTTTGTGAACATCATGGCTACTCCCTGTCATTGTAGCAACATGTCAATTTGTTTCATACAAAGACATGAGTTACTGTTACGACTACACTTTCATCCCTTGCGTGACATTTGAATATAGCACATCTTACGTCACATAGTTAAATACAGCCTGATAATTAGCCTTTTAGCAAACAATATCTCTGCATGTTCAATTTCAAGGAGCCATGAAGTCGACACTGAGCAAATTAAACTCATTAATACAGATGCTCCGCTACGGTCCATTGCGCAACAGCCTGTCAACTTTTAGATGTATGTTTGTGTTTTCACAGCATCCGAGCCCAACGCCGTTCTTGTAATTGGATGTGACGTTGTGCGTATTCCCTCCACCGCCCCTCTGTTACATTTTTGCATATTTTGTCATGTACTTTATTCAGCGACGTAACGTGTCACCATTTGGCCATACATATTACATCAGACAGATGGCTCTAACCCAGAGCCAGAATCAGAGCACTTGTACTTTTACATATTAATTCCTGCAGCTGCCTTAAGGCTTTTTTGATCTGCCATCGCCACTCTAGGACAAAATATGGATGGTTTTATCCCGGAATGTAATTTGCTAACTAATTCTCAGCCTCACAACCTTAATGCCTCTCTGTTGTACAGCACACCTATGCACCTTCATCTATGCCAGGGTTCCCCGTCCGGTTCCAATGAACGATGCCTCTCTTCATTTGTCACCTCACACAAACGCACCGAGTGTCTCCCAGGTGGACAAACACATACACAGCATTAAATCATCCATTTCTTTGCACTTCAGTGAAATATTTCCCCCCTCTTTTCTTCAGGGGCTCAAGAACTTCCAGCAGCAGTTCGCTCTGTTTACTTTGTGCTCCCGGGTGGGATATTTCCATTTGAATAAATGTATGTGAGACACAGTTGGTAGATGTACGTGTGCTTTTATATTCCACAGGTTTGTTCAGATTATGGTACGAATGTGAAGATTCAGTTATTTACACGCGCGTGAGATTGGAAGCTGAGAGCATATTTGTCTTGTCATATTTGTGCCAAAAGGTGATTTTACATTTCATCTCGGTTCAATGAGACAGAGGCACCAAAGCAAATCCTAAGTCATGCTAAGATAAACTTTGGGCTCTGTATATAAAAGAATTCCCCCTCTCAACCTTGCCTGGAGCACTGATAGGATGAAAAATGGATGGGAGCCCCAAAGGAAGGAGGGGGAAGGTCCATCTGTGGGCTGCATTCAAGGACAACAGTGTTATCCATTTTGGAACAGTATGAAACAAGCCAGTGTTTTCAGTGGGGTTTTGGAAACGCAGGCTTCTCCATGAACTGTGGATGCTACTGTTGTCTTGCCAAGCCAACTGTGATGTTGCAGATTAGATGGGAATCATTGAGTCCTTGTTTGAATGGGCACGTCTCCTCTCATTCAGAGTGAGTGATAATGAACCAATGGTTCTGATCGCCGTTTCTGATCGCTGTTGAGATTCATTACGGCAGCAGACGGGATTGTTTTTGCACTTGTCTGGTGCACGTGAAAGCTGCATTCAATTTGATTTGATTTCACTTAAGGTTTTGCAAAGCTATGTCCATTTACCTGTTATGATCCAGATTTCTGTGTTTTCCATCCCCTCATTATCCCCCATGATTTTTTTTTCCCTTGGCTTTTTTTGTTGTTGTTTATTCTCCTCCTCTCCTCTCTGATAGAACCAGTTCCACCTGCAGATGTCGGCCCGTGTTCCTCCATCATCCCTAGGCAGCCTGCTGCTGGCGGTCCTGCAGGGGGGAGATGGAGACAGAGGTAGCCGTGGGGAGGACAGCTGGGGTGGAGCAGCTGTGATTTGCCCCGGGTGGGAAGAGGGTGGCGACGGCTTGCTCTCTCACCTGCAGGCGCATAGTGGCTCTGCTTGGCATTTGTGGGACATTATAAATCTGACCCACATTTCAGCGGGCGGAGAAAGAAGGGGGGACGCCAGCGAGGAGAGGAGGGAAGATCAGAGGGAAGAAGAGACTTTGAAGATCCTCTCCACCCATTTCCTGCGCTCCCCCTCCATCATCTCCTCTGTTCTCCTCCTGGGCTCTGACCCGGAGTGCCTCTCCTCCGTCCTGCGTGCGGCCCAGCGACTTGCTCCGTCGCTGCCAGCACTGCAGTGGATCATGGGATATCCCTTGTCGCCAGACTCGCTGCACACCTTAGGAGGACCCTTAGGCCTGCTGGCTTACGGAGAGGTCGGCCGCAAGCCAATCAGCTTCTACATTCGGGATGCTTTGCAGCTGATTGGGCGAGCAGTCACCGCAGCGACCATGGTGAGGCCGGACTTGGCGTTGATCCAGAACATGGTTAATTGCTACGACAAACCAAACCGGCATGAGCTCCTTACTTCAGGACAATATCTGGCCAGGTATTCACTAACACACACACACACACATTACTTATGGCTTTGCTGCTTTTGTTTAAAGCCGAATTGAAGAGATAAATGCTTTTGCGTGATCAGTGTCATTTTAATAATGAATTTCAATTCATTTTTAAAAACAGGAATGAAATTCTAT
>CAAKHB010005915.1:0-10166 GCA_901007665.1 Aeoliscus strigatus | reverse complement strand
TATTATGCTGCAGAATAGAGCATAGAAAAAAATACTGATAATTTACAAATCCAGTAACCAACTGAAAACCGCCTATCATGGTGTTTCTCTGTGTTCTCCAGGTTCGTAGCCGAGACACTGCCGCCCCAATCGGAGCGTTCATGTGGCCTCTCCACTGGTCCATGTGGGTGGGCATTTTTGTCACACTGCACCTCACCGCACTGTTCCTCACCCTGTACGAGTGGAACAGCCCCTTCGGAATGACACCCCACGGAAGGAACAGGCTGCGTGTGTTCTCCTACTCCTCCGCCCTCAATCTCTGCTACGCCATACTGTTTGGACGCACCGTCGCCACCAAGGTGAAGTGATAGATGTCACTGATTGCGTGTGTGTGTGTGGTGGGGAAAATGCAAGATGGAAGGGAGGCGTAGATGTGGAAGCATGGATAAAAAAAATATAAAGATGGCCTGGGAGGGAGAAAGATGGATGGATGAGAGGTCAAGAAGGAAGACAGTGATGGAGTAGAGGCATCAAGAGAGGATAATGCACATACAGAAGGAAAGAGGGGAAAGGGTCTACAGAGATGGCAGGAGTTACGGTGAGGTCCAAAGGATGGATGGAGGTGAGGGAGAGGAGGGTAAGCAAGAGGCAAAGCTGCAGGGGAGAGGAGGAGCAGTGGGACAAGAAACAAGAATGAAAGGTTGACAGGACGATGTAGCGATGGGGGTGAAAGGGTGAGAAGAAATCAAAGATGTGACACAGGGGTTGATGCAAAAGGGAGAGAGGCCATGTGGGCGGGCAAAGTTAGGGAGTCTGGTGCTGCGTGAAATTGTTGTAGGTGAGTTGTTTGTTAAATAATCACATGGACGGATGACACCACTCCCAACTGCCAGCGTTGCAATAACAGCATTCCTCAGAGGTCCTGTCACATTGGACTGATCATGTCACACTTACAAATCAAACCGTCAAACCGAGCGACGGATGAAAAACTACTCCGTGCTTTCCGATTCTTTAGGTTTTAAAACAACACACTGCGTCCAAATCTATCACGGTTGTAATTTACTCGGCGGTTCCCTGCTAGCATCGCCGATCCCTCACAGGCGAAGGAGACGGATCGTCTGCCACAGCTTACAGCTTACATCCACAAAAATAAAACATCACAATTCTAAAGACTCTCGGCGTCAGAATAAAGTTTCATCATTACATACGTTGGCCATTGGGGATTTGTTAATTTATTTTGTTTTTTGTTGTTTTTTTTTTATTCATCCCAGAGGAGAATTGAATTACACCCAAGTGACGTAAGAACATGCATTCATGTGAATAAACGCGTGTAGACACAATCCATCCCGACTATGAGCAGCAGACGAAGAAATGCTGAGCTGAATGTTTGTGATTTATGGGAATCGCCGTTGAGCTGCACAGACGGTAAAGACGGGAGCTGTAGAGAAAAAGATTTAATTCTGAAGGAAATGTCAGTCATACTGAGAAGGTGTCTCCAGTCAGGTGAACTGTCATTGATGCAGACCCCCCCCCCTCCTTCACATCCCCACTATCTGGGGATCAAATCAAACCAGCATGAGTCAGCAAAATCTAGACAGATAAACTGACATTGGCTGGTTTGGAGGTAGACGACATCAAAGTTGGAAGAGAGAAAGAGAGAGAAGTAAAAAAAAAAAAAAGTTTTAAAGCTGCTGACTACCTATTGGTTACGACCTATGAGCCTTTACCAGTCCAGGACTATAAATCTTACTTTCATCATTTTATCGCCAGAAGAGCATGTGGCACCACATGATAAATATAGAGAAATAATTTAACACACTTATTTTACAAACCTATCAAACACTGAATATGACTGTTTCATGTTCACATATTCAATAATGTATAATATAATATAATATAATGTATAATGTGTAATGTATAAAAAAAGAACCCAACACTGGTTTGGTGGTTTGTTCATTCCAACGGAATGAACAAACAAACACACACACACACACACACACACACACACACACAGGTTTGTTTAATAGTCGATACTAGAATATTGACTATTAAGAATATCGGGGATTTCGCAGCAGCCGTCTGGGTCTGCTCGGATCCACGGTGCATCCAGCCGCCTGATAACAACCTGCGTTCAACCTGCAGCTTCTCTCTGGCTGCCGGCCGCCATCATGCAGGGAAAGTGTTGTCGGTGAACAGGTGGCAGCGCAACTCTGTTATAAATCAGCATTATGTGGATATTCGGAGCACACACAGGGAATCTCATTTGCTACTTTGTCGCTTTAAAAGTATCAAACTTAATAAAAACAACTCTGACGTCTGCTGCCACCGGGCCAGGATCCCTGCAATGTATAAGCGCCGCTCTTTGATGTATGGCGGATTACGCTCAGCAAAGTATTTCTGTGACGCTCGCTCAAATTTAAACGCCACTCTTTGAGATACAAATCTGAAACCTGTCTCTGCTGCTTGAGCCTCTTATGCGCGCTATCATGATGTTTCCTTAGGCGCAGAGTCACTCTCTGTCCCCGAAGGAGGCGATGCAAATGACTTGGGTGGAACGGAATAGAGGACAAGTGATTAGAGAGACCTTCCAGTAATTGAAAGGTCACAGGTTTGATCCGTGCAACTGGAAATGTGTCAGTTAACAAGCAGCCGTCTGACCTGTCAAAATGTCCTTGTGCAACAATATGAACGTCTGGGTGTCAGAGCCAAACAACCATATTTATTAAAGCCAGGTGGAAGATGGCGGGCGGGTAAAGACGCCAATTAAGCCGTGACATCAAATGGAAAGAGGTAGCTGTAGTTTTTATTTCACAAACCACAGCATGGACAGCGAAGGTTTTAGAAAAGACTACTCAACTGTAAATGATGCATTCATATTGTGCCTTTCTGCCTTAAATCACGTTGCCTCGTTCACACATCAGAGCCTGTTAGCGGTTTGGCACTTTACGCACAAACGCCTGCCAACACATTCACACTCTGATGACATCAGGAGCAGTTTGGGGCTCACCGTCACTTCAAGGACAAACTCAGGAGGAGCCAAGGATCGAACAGGGAACTTTGTGGAGACTCTACAAGAGTCACCCCCCCCACACACACACACACACACAATATATATGCTCTGGATTGGTCACAGCACATGTGGGCAGATGCATCGATACCCCAGGATTGGAAGATGGAATAAGAAGAAGCAGCACCTTCCTCGCCTTGGAGCAAGGCACCAACCCCCAACCCCCAGCTGCTCAGTGTGTGTCAACATGTTTGTGTGTCACACTGTGCGTTTGTTGCATGTTCACCTGATGGTGAGATGCAGAGAAGCCCTTTCCTCTTAGGGACTGATAAAACTTTGTCTCATTCCCTGCTCATCTCCCTGTGAACTAACTGCAGCAGTTTGAGAGTTGGCATCTTAACCAGAACGTACACACTCGCTGTGTTACATCCCCCTTTGAACGTTCAGCTCCGTTCAGTCTGACACACTAGGTTTGACTTTACAGCCACTGCGCTCAAGTAAATGCTGATGTTACATGAAATTACACAGCATGAAACATCTTTTTTTTCCATCTGCAGCAAATCAACGTGGATATGTAACGCTGAGAGTTTTAAAAAGGAGGATGTGGGTGGAGTTTTTGAGCTCATGGGTTGTGAATAATAGGACAATAATAGGACAAATCAAGGGAGAAAGAACAACGCTGTATTGCGGCTGTTTTTGCTGGCATTGAACACATCACACATCCATCACCACAAAACCTGCACAGCTTTGTTTACCTTTGACTGAAACTGTCACATATTCATGATTTATGATGGTAAATATCTAGTTTGGGTTATAAAATACTAGAAGTTGAGAATAAATTGAGGTTTGGATTGATATTTTATGTGTTAGCTGATGATTTATTGAAATGAAAAACCTTTGGAATGAAAACAAACTTTGAGCTGGGAAAAAAAAAGTTTACCTGCAACAGTCTTGTTTGCATAATTAATTTCTCATTAATGCCCTTAAAACATTGAAGTCATCGCTTTACTTTTGGATTCGAATTGGTGGAATAAATAAGTTATCAAGTGTTCAGGTGGGTTCATTCTCTCTCGCAAGGCGATATTCATGGACAGACTGCGGAGAACAAAACAAACAAACACTCGCTCGATTTCATTTCCTGCTCTGTGTTTAATTATTTTCCATCAGAGGTTAGACTGGGATTTTTAAGGACAAGTGGAAAAAGGGGCTGCTACGTTTACACCCACAGCTGCACCGCTCTGCGATTACACATTTATTCTTTTAATTGGTTCACACATCTCCAGAATGGCAGCAGTTGTTTGTGGTATCGTGTTTTCAGGCCGTGTGTGTGTGTGTGTGTGTGTGTGTGTGTCCCATTCTCCAGAAAACCTCCAGGCAATTTCATCTGATTCAAGCATCCACTTGCACTGCGTGAGGAACAGATTAGATTTCAGTAGCCAATAGGTCAAAATGTAGTCAAAGGTCACTGTGAGCTCACAATTCGTTTTTTAACTCAGTGCAGAATATACAACATATTTTTACAAATATTTCCATGCAGAAAAAACAAAATAAACAAAATTGGTCAGCAGATGAACTGATAATCATTTGCAGCCACACTCAGTATCATCTGTGCCTTCCTGTAACTACTTCCTCCCGTTTTGTGCTCCAGTCCGTTAAGTGTCTGGTCGTCATCTTGTTCACACTCCCTTTGCAGACTCCTAAATGCTGGACTGGGCGTTTCCTGATGAACCTGTGGGCCATCTTCTGCCTACTTGTGCTCTCCAGCTACACCGCCAACCTGGCAGCAGTCATGGTCGGGGAGAAGACCTTCGAACAGGTCTCAGGGATTCATGACGACAAGGTTGGATCACATACAAGGACGCTATACCACGCATGTCGGCAGCCACACACCCACCGCTGCATGTGCACACTAAGTAATCTTAGTCAAGGACGGGCTAATGAGTAGAGTGGAATCATTTGTGAAGGATTATCACTTTCTATATCCCTATACCCTGTTGGGAGTTCATGCCCAAAGTGAATCTTGATAAGTTTCTCCTTCTCTCTCCTCAACGCCTCGACCATCGTCTTCACCCCGCCTGACGCTTCCTGTGTCCGTGCCCTAGCTGCACCATCCCTCCTTGGGCTTTCGTTTCGGCACAGTGAGGGAGAGCAGTGCTGAGGATTACATGAAGAAGAGCTTCCCAGAGATGCACGACTACATGCGGCGCTTCAACCAGCCCACCACCCCCGATGGCGTGCACATGTTAAAGTAAGTAAGACACGCTGTCGCTGTCATTTTTAAGAAAACATGAGGATTTCAGTTTAGGTTTTTACATCTGCTAAATAAACAAATACATGTCGACAATAAGTCAGTTCAGGTACATTTTTAAAATGGCTCCTGAAACGGTTACAAATCTGCCCACAAGATGGAACAGTGGACAAAACTGTCAAAAGCAAGGAGGGATTCTTCTTCCAGGGTTGACGGATATGCAGCCAATGAGCTCAGATTACACTAAGACAACAAAATCGCCTTACAAATCTGATACTGAGTTATAGCCCAAGAGGGAAAAAAGACACCTGAGTATATCCAGCTTACCGATCCTCAGAAACCGTGCAGGGGGTCGGGGGGCGGGTAGTATCAGCTGTAAAATAGTAGTAAAATTATGTCTGATATTCCACTGTGCTTATTATTAATATTTCATTTAACCAGCTCCATTTTCTTTCTGTTATTGCCATGAGTTGATACTGAGATATTTGTAACTGGCATCTTGGACCTTAATTGCATAGATAAACAAATAATACAGAAATGAACGAAGGGTGAGAGAGATGCAACGGTTATCAGCAGGTTCACTGTAATCGCACTCGCGGCACAGACACAGACTTTAATTTAAACATTTTCAGGCTTGATAAAATAACTGGGACTGAGACCGACCCACGAGAATGATAAGAGGAGCCTGAAGTAATCAAATATGGAACAACTAACTGAAGGTTGATTCAAAAAAGAGTTTTAAGTTTAGTTTTAAAAACACGCAATAGACTGACTGTTATCTGCAGGAGGATTCATCCGGAGTCTTAGGACCCTGATCAAACTCTCACAACCATGACATCTGATAAAGAAACTGTTGTGAGCAGGAAAGAGGCTCTGAGCTAAAATGAAACACACATGTGCAGTTATTTCCTTCTACCGCTCACATTGAAAAAGAAAATGTAATTCCACGGTGAATGTGCAAATTTTCTGATTCACCAGTTGCACCGTCATTAATTCCTTGATGATCATTGGTTCAATTTGGGACGCTGAGATCTCCCACCGAGCAACGTGATGCAGCTCCGAGGGGAAGAATTGGGTTTTAAATGAGATTTCACATCAACAGCAGTGAGTCTGTGTGCGACTGACAGGGAGACAGTTAAACACTCAATACGGTGTATTTACATGTTGCTTCAACTACCTCCCGCACCAGAGGTGCAGTGACAGTTTTTCCAGGAAGTCTCATGAGACTTCAGTTCTTGCTGGCAGAGGGACATTTGGGAAACCCGGTACCACTAAGGCAATCTACAACTTCATGGTGCCAAAGCAACAGTGTCTTGCCCAAGGACACTGAGCCGGGATTTGAACCACCGGTTCTACCACATACATTAGAGAAAATGTTATGTACCAGAAGGAGGCAATGCATATTCTCAGGAAAGGGGTAATGCAGTTAAAGAATACGAACAGAACTACTAAGAGCTCCTTCATTACTATTCCACGTCCATTCTTGTCCATGTGACAGCCTCATGTGATAAAGCTGGTTCAGCACAGAACTGTTTGTCCCGTATCAGACATTTATTTGAACCCGTTTTCTTGAAAACTGGAATAAATGCATCCTCATAACTGCTATTTTCATAACAAGTTCTCATAACTTTCACCTGTGCCAAGTATGAAGAGCTCCTAAAAAAAAAAAAAAAAAACGGGGGGTTTATCCCAGCTTACCAAAGTACACACACGCAATACTGCACCAGTACTGCAAACACTTGCAGCATATGCACCTCAAACACAAAGCAAACACCACAGAGAAGCGAGAAGAGATGCTGAGATAGTACATGTGCTGACTGTGTGATAGCGGGGAGAAGACACAAAGCACTTGCACAGAAAAAGGGGCTGAGAACAGGGAAGGGGGAGTTTGAACGCGAGGGCGAAACAGAAGTCACAGCAGTGGAGAGATGCCGAGTGAGGCAGGAAAGTACTGTGTTGGCAGAACTACTGACCCCGATACTGCACTCAAATCTTAGAACGTCTTCTCCTGGAGAGACAGAACGCCAAAGGCGACAAATGGAGCTGCACATGCACATAAACGTATGGGCAAATGAGAAATAACGTGCAAACACACATTTAGAGGCATGTATGTGTGTGCATGCACACACATACATGCACACACACACACACACCACTCAGGCCGAGCCCGGGACACCATCTATACTCTCCATGTGCCTTATGTTTGACCGGTCTTGGCACAAAAAGTAGACAAAACTCTTTCCAAGTCAAACTATTGTTCAGCACTAAACATCTTGAATAACAAGTTGGAGGTAATTTGATCAGGTTTGCTGTTGGACAGTGTGTGTGTGTCATGTCTGCCCTTCAGATGTTGAAATTTGTGTAATTTGTTGTAGGAAATTTCATCCTTATCAACACGTTGGTGAGCGGTAGTGTTATTCCATAGCAGTAGGGGGGTTATCTGCTGCCGGCCGTGGTCAGCAGCAGTAACGCTCAGTAATTAGGGGTCAATTAGTTCCGACTGGATCGATAGATGAGAGAGTAGGAGAGAGTTTTGGCAGCATGTATAATGTCTTATCAGTCGGCCACAGAGGCTGTTGGTTTAGGTAATGATGTATGTGTTTACACAGTGTGGTAGAATGCAGTTAATCTCATCCTGGGTAGAAATGGCAACAGGGGATGAGGGCATCAAATACAGGATTCCTCCCTGGGTCTGCAGAGTTTGTGACAGGAAATCTGATTTACAGGTTGGAATGGTTCAAATAATGCCTCTCTCTGGCCGTGTGTGTGTGTGTGTGTGTGTGTGTGTGTTGGTGGTGAAGGACAGATCCTCCTGCCCTGGACGCCTTCATCATGGACAAAGCCCTGTTGGACTTTGAGGTCTCCATCGACGCGGACTGCAAGCTGCTCACTGTGGGGAAGCCGTTCGCCATTGAAGGTGCACCAACACACACACACACACACACACTTTCCATCATCATAATTGTTCCCTGTAGATATTTTTTTTAAAACATCTAATTTGTTGTACTTGGCTTTTTCTTAATCTTGTAACATTTGTGTTGCTGTCCAGTCCTTTTCTGATTTCCTTTCAGCCCGTCTTTCGTTACGTGCAGTGTTTTTTAAAAAGGAGGGTTGAATAAATCTGATTTTCTTTCCCACTACCTTCAACCAGAGCCCAGAACCCTTATCGTACACTTCATATCCTAACACAAAATGACCTTGTGGGGTCACTGAACCTTCCAATGTGACTGAAAAGATTTGACGCTGTTATGTGATTAAATAACACACACACACACACACACACACACACACACACACGTGCAGCTGACACTCACAGACAAGTAATACTGCACCTTTCTCCACAACAGGTTCTCACAAAGACAGCGGCACACACGTAGTCGACGTGTACCTGTATACTGGGCAGCATTCATATACACACCCCAGTATACATTATATACAGTGTAAGAGACCAATGGCTGTCTATATGCCACACACACACATACACACACACACACACACACCCTGACGTAGACTCAGATATACATTGATTAGAGATCAAATACTGGAGTTGGCTGTCAGAAGATCACAGCGATTCCCTTCATGAACTTATAGTACTGCAGGGTAAAAGTGCTCAAACATCTATTATTAATAATAAAAATGCCCAGTCAGAACATTTTGGCTTCGTCGTGCAAAAGCAACTGCAACATATTCATGAAGCGTAGAAAAGAATCAACTGCTGGACAGAAGAGCAGTTTACCTCCATATTCACCTTCATTTTTCACTGCTGCATCACTCTGTAGGCTGATGTGTGCATCCTGGTGTGTTAAAAGTGAAGGAAACTTTATTAAGGCAGGTAAATTGTCCGGAGTAGTTCCAGCGTGTTTGCGAAGGGAAGAATAAAACCAGAATCATCGGAAACACTTCACGCTCCTACATATAAGCCTCACTCGTTCCTGTCCTCCTATAGCTAATGTAACGGCAACCATCTGCCTAGAAATGTTTTTCTCCATTATTCATGACCTCTCACTCCAGCTTTGGGAGAACTGCTGCTCTGCATTCTGCAGACGCCTCCTAGATTCAGATGAACTGGTGATTGTCAGACTTTTGCAGAGCTTAATATTCTACTCAGGTGATTCGGAGCAGAACTTAATGTACTACTTAAAAACATATGCTGATTTGTTTTGAGACTTTAATGGCCACAGTTTCCTGTAGTCACATAAAGGCTGCATCACCGTTGTTAGCTTATTGTTAATCAGCAGATAAAAGTCACATTTATTTAATGTGATTGGAGGATGTTTAGAACAAATACTCACCACCAGTATGTTCAGAATAAATAAAATGAGGTGTCATTTGCTTTCACAGAGTTGTTTAATCCACAAGTACTCTAAGTACTTGCAGTAAGTAGTACTGGTATCATCACTGTGGTATATTTCTGCTTCACAGTTTTGTATTTTAGCAATTGATCCTTTTCTTCTCAAAGAAAAAAACAAGTGTCAGTTAAAGAAATAAGGCCTCCTGTCCTCTTGGATTATGTTCCATCTCTAACAAAACTCTTGTGCTCACTTTCATTGGAATAAATAAACTGTCCCAACTATGATTGCACAGTATTCTAGTCACATGCCATTTGCACATATACACCTCTGGAAGGTGACTTTGAAGCAGAAGCTGACAGAACACATTTATTGGATATATCAAGCATTTAACCTCTGACCCAAATTCATCTTAGTAACTGGAAGGTTAGAGGAAGGTGTTCGAAGAAGAGTAGTTTTTATGTACAGTATATGCATATATATATATATATATATATACACACACACACACACTTTGTGTGTGTGTACTGGGTTTGTATCCACATACCAGGACCTGATTCCCAAGTAGTAGTTATGTACATGATACAGTAAGATCGTATGGTATAATGTCAAGGAAGGTTGAGGGGGGGGTCGTCTCCAGGAA
>CAAKHB010005914.1:0-13187 GCA_901007665.1 Aeoliscus strigatus | reverse complement strand
ACCTGTGTCCCCCCTTTGTAGCCCAGACTTCCCCACAGTTTCGCCGCTAGTGGTCAGGCACCTCCTGTAACTTACAGTGACTGAGATGTATCCAGCTGGGGCGTTCTGCAATTTTCACTGCTGTGGGCGTTGATAGAAGAACCTGGAAGGGGCCCTCCCAGCATGGACTGGCCCAATTCTTCTGTTTGATGATCTTGATAAACACCCAAACTCCCAGTTTCATCGGTGTGGTGACCTTTAGGGGAGAAGAGTCTGAAGGCAGTACATTTGCATTTGACACATCTTTTTGTTGAAATATTCTTGTCATATAGTCTGCTAACTACTGTTCTTCAGCAGCAGCCTGAAGGTCGTTTGCAACAACAAGTAATTTATAAGGTCGACCATGCAGAAATTCAAACGGAGTTAGTCCGTCTCTTGTTGGAGTTATCTTCATATAGAGTGTCACAAGATTCAAACATTCAGGCCATGGTCTATCTCTTGTTTCCATACACTTCCTTAGTCGTCTTTTAATAGTTCAGTTCGTCCATTCGACGAGTCCCGCGCTTTGCGGATGATATGCACAATGGTGTTTTAACTCCATCTGTGGATGTTCTGCCATTCTGGAAATTAGATTATTTTCGAAATGTGGTCCATTGTCACTATATAAGGTTTCTGGTATGCCATAATATGGTATTATTTTTTTGCATATTGCTTTTGCCAATGATATTGCATCAGCATGTTTGGTTGGGATTACTTCTACCCATTTGGAAAATGCGTCAACTAGTACTAGACAGTGCTTGTATGGTCCACTAGTAGTCAGTTCTATAAAGTCCATGTGATGGATTTGGAATGGGTAAGATGGTTTTGGGACAGCACCTCGTTTGGGCCTCATGTTGCCTTGTGGGTTATGACGTATGCATGTCAGACATGTTTTGCAAACATTTTTTAGGAAGGACTGAAGTCCGAATGTAATAAAGTATTTGTGTATTATGTCAGTCATCCCTCCTGTTGACATGTGGCAAGGCCTGTATGTCACAATTGCGGCTGCCTTGAATAAAGATTTAGGCAGTAAAGGTTTAGCTGAAAGTTGATGAATGTTTTTTGCAGAGAGCTGTGCACCCTATGTGATCCACATTTGTTTTTCTTGCAGTGGAGCATTGACCTGCATGTCCTGTAGAATGGTCTGATCTATCAACTTGTGAGTGAGATGTGTCTTGGGAGATGTAGGAAGAAGTATTGTGGTCACCTGCAGCTGCTTGTTTTGCAATAGCGTCAGCCAGTCTGTTACCATTAGAAACAGAGTCTGTGTTGGACGTGTGTGCTGTACATTTGCAAATAGCAACCTGTTTTGGCAGGTGTATAGCAGCTAATAGATTTGGCAACAACCGGGCACGTGTGACAGGTTTGCCTGTTGATGTTTTCATGCCTCGACGCTCCCACTGCTTGGCAAAGTAGAAGATGGTGGAAAAGGCGTACTGTCTATCTATAGACTGTTAATGGTTGTCCGTTGTCCGCCAATTCACATGTTAATGCAATGAGTTCAGCCGCTTGAGCGGATGCTGATGGAGGAAGTTGTGAAGCTTCTATTATTATGTCAGGTATGAACGGAGCTGAGAACAGCAAGAGAAAACCTTTGACAATGTATGGGAAAAGCACTAAAAAAATCAAACGGACTGCTGGTGAGTCCATGTCATACGCCTACAGACTTTTACACCTCGCCATATCCATGAGAACTGGAGCAGTCAGGTACAGTGAACTCATCTGTAAAGATCCCATCACCTGTTCCCATGCCCATACAGCCACTAGTAGCGGAGACTTTCTGAAGTGGTGGAAGTGGGAAAGCATTGGAGCTGCCTGTGAGCTGAAATGTGGAGGATGTCGCTGTGGGAATTGCCATCCTGAGAAAGAGTTGACGCAGGCTGAAGAGAGAGAGATGGAGATGGTGAAAAATGGCTTGACATATGTGAATGGAGACCACCACAGCTCTGATCCACAGTGGCATGCCAAGTATCTGTAGACAGAAGATCCCGCATCTCTACTAATAAGAAAGCAGTTGAATCTACATTTCTCAGGACAGAGAAGCTGCTGACCAAAGAACCAGAGTGGAAGACGGCCTACACATCACAAGTCCATGAAATGGTCAATCGTAAAGCTGCAATAAAGCTGTCCAAGGATGTCCTGCAGAGTTGAACTGGGCCAATGTGGTACATAAATCACCTGATTGCACCAAACCCACATTCATTCTCCACCCCGGTAAGGTAGTATGGAACAGCAGCCAGAAGTACAGAGGTTCCAAGCCGGTGTCTTTGCTGCCCTTGGTGACATCCACAAGATGTAGAACTCCATCTGTCTGGAAGAGAGTGGTCCACCTGCACAGGTTCCAGTGACGTGACACTGAAGATGCTGAGATTGTAGATTTTGCCATAAAGAGAGTCAACATAGGAGACAAACCTGTTGGTTGAATAGCCCAAGTCGTTGTGGGTTCACTCAGCTCATAGGAGAGGGAGCTCCCTGAGGTTTAAGCCCTTTTCCCCTGTTACAAGGGTGTTTTGGGCAGTTTTTCCTTAGCCTTGTTTGGGCTAAACAAATAAAACCTAATTGAATTTCCTCCCCTCGTGTGCAGACAATCATAAGCTTACGGACCTCCAACACTGAGACCTACAAAAAGAGTCTCCAATGGATGCCTGCAGAACAATGATTGGTAGCTAAACTGACCACATTGTGAGAAGAAGGTTCACCACTAAGTCCCTTCCTTTCTCACACCGTCGACACCATTGATAGCCGCAGGCCACTGCAGCCCTCGGCCTCAACCCAACTAATGTACTGTAAAAAATAAGTTAGAACAAGGTGTACTGGGATCTGGGCTGGTTGACAGTGTCGGTACCTGTTTTCACACCTTCCCCATTCAGCCCAAAGATATCAATATCTTCTAGTCATATTTCAAGGTGAACCCTTTCACGAGACCATAGGTACTACTTGGTTATTTTTCCAGGTGGTGCTCCGCTGCTATTGATATGAATTAATAAGCTCTACTGATTTTAATAACTCAGAATTATCTTTGATAATTTTGATTTTTTGCTAATAACCAAACTGTCTACTGCACAACACAGCCTTAAACAGATCACAAACTATTAAACTACTCATGCTGTCTTAGGAGATGACCCCTCATTCCCTAACAAACTAAAGTTTTACTGTAGATTTGAGACAGGCAGCTAGTCCTGACCTTTCTGCAGCCATTGTCAGTGGGTTTTTTTTGCTTATATTTTTAATCCTATATATATTTATAGTCCTTAAATCCTCCTTTGTTCAGATCATGACCCTAATTTAATTTTTACCTTGAATGAACATCCAGGCAATGCACTTTTGTACAACTTTCTATTGTACTTACGCCTGTGCCTACTTTGCCCTGTATTGCATGCTGTTCTGCAAGTTACAGTTTTATTTTGACGATGATGAACAGATGTGTAATCTTGATGATGTTTCATAGGGAATTTATATGTTATCATCTGTGTTTGGCGCTATGCCATGTATCGTGCTTAGGCCTCAGTGCTAAAGACATCATCATCATCTTACATCATCCCTACAGAATAGTGTTACGTTGTGCCTCACTATCTTGTACAAAATGTTAACGCCTACTAAACAATAAAAGACACCTATGCGGAAGGAGACTTCGGAGTTTCTCTGAGACAGCCCTGAGCTGTGTTAGACCGACTCTCCTTCTGCAGAAGCTCAGTATACCTCAAGTCCTGCCGCTTGTGGGGTTCTTTATCAAGTGTCTCAGAGGGAAGAAAACCCTGACATTTCTTGGTGCTGTGACCTGGATGTCAACATCCCCACCGCCGCTGGACCGAGGACGAGGATGCGCTGAAGACCTCGACACCCAGCTCATCAGGACCCGGAATAAAAGCTTCGGGGCGTGAATTCGCCGCCGAACCAGCATCGTAGGTTGACTCCTCATCCACCGACGGTGGTTTTACGACATCCGACCGGAGAGACGAACCAACAAGGACAGGTGAGTATTTGTGACGGCCAAATAGACGGAGAGGTAGTTTAGACCCAGAAACAGATGTGTGGTTTTAGTCTATGTCTTTTAAAGTCCATCACTGTGATTTTTTTGATTCAGTTAGAGTATATGCCAGGACCATTTCCAATCACTTCCAATTAATATGGAAATACGTTATTAAATTATTAAATCTTGAAACTTCTTCTGATCCTCTATCCTATGGCGTCCCACAGGGCTTATTCTTAGGGCCTGTGCTGTCTTCTCCTGCTGGGTTTCATTCTGAGGAAACATGGCGTCTCCTTCACGGCTATGCTGACAACAGTCAAATATATCAGTCATGTCTCAATGATACTGAAGCCTGAATGGCCTTGAACTTCCTAAATTCTATGACAGTGATGGTGTTTGCCCCTGGCGGCACCTGCTGCTCTGGGCCCCTGCCACAATATTTTAAGACAATAGTAACAAACCTGCTCTAAAAGCATTCTGAGGTTAATTGGTCACACTGGATTTACACCAGCTGCGTGTGCGTTGCGTCTCCGATCCGTCCCAGCTCCGTCCCAGCTCCGTCAGTCCAGAGCGCTGCGTCGAAGATACGCAGAGGTTCTATTTCTGACGGATGACGGAGCTGAGACGCAGCAATCTAGCACAAAATCCATTGAGCGGGGCAGGAAAATCCACACAGAAACAACATAAAACATCCGACTACTTTTCATAATAAAACGCTTGACATTGACGTCAGATCGTATTTCACACTATTATGTATTATCACACTAGTACTTTCAACACAGTACGTTACAGAGTATTTATTTACTAACAAGTTACTTGTCCATTGTAAAACCACAAAACACCGAAAAAAAGTCAAACACAAGTAAGTCAGACTCTCCTCTGCTTCTCCACCTGGAGACACTTGTGTTTCTTCCTGGATTTATCACACATACATGTAGTTTCGCGCAATTATACATGTTTTCACCGCACAAACTTGTCGGGCACGTGACCGGAGCCGCGACGCAGGTGAAACGCATCTGGTGGGGATTGACGGCACGCGCTGACGGAGCAAAGACGGATCGGAGAAGCAACGCAACGCACACGCAGCCGGTGGAAATCCAGGGTAAAGTGTCCTTAGGTGGGAGTGTGTGCATGAATAGTTGTCTGGCTCCAGTACAACCTGCAAACAGAATAAGCGGAAGAAGATGAATGAATGAATGTGAAGCAAACTACGCAAATTAAGATGGACAGTGATTTTAATTGAATATTCAAATTAGTGCAATAGTTAAGCACAGCCTCTTTCATTTAAGGCAACTGACAAAAATGATGAAAACGTAATCCATGCCGTAATCCATGCCTTCATCACATCTCGGCTGGATTATTGTAACACACTTATTACTGTACCACTATTTTTGGGTCAGCTAGTCATCCCTTGCACAACTCCAGCTGGTGCAAAATGTTGCTGCTCATCTTTTGGAACCAGTACTCTAGAGAAGGAGCACATACTGCCTACTTTAGCCTCCCTCCAATGGCTGGCTGTACATTTTTGAGTTCACTTTAACATTCTTTTATTTGTTTTTAAACCCTTAAATATTTTACCCCTGTCTTACCTCTCTGAGTTGCTGCACCCCTACACTCCGGCTTGGTACCTTAGGTCAGCTGCTCCTAGAAGTAGGTATAAGCTCAAAGCTGACAAAGCTTTCTCTCTCTCTTCTTCAAAACTCATGACTTGCCTTTACACATTAGCCGGGCCCCCTAACTGCCCATTTTTAAAACTTGTCTTAAAACCTTATTTTACTCCATGGTTTTCAACCCACTTTGACACTTCATTTTGTTTTTAAGTATTTATTATTGATCTTTTTTATCTTGTTTTTATCTCTGTTATCTGTTTTATGTGTGATTGTGTCACATATATATTTTTTTGTTTTAGTCTATTCTGTGTTCTGTTTATTGTATTCCTGATGTGCAGAACTTTGGTTCAGGTGTAGTTGCTTTTCAAGTCCTCTAAAAAAGCTGAGTTGAGTAGAAGTAGTAGTATCATACGAGCAGTAATATCATAATATCACAGTAGCAGTGGTAATATCAGTAGTAGTGTTAGTAGTATTCTAGTAGCAGTAGTAATAGTAGTAGCAGTAGTAATGTAGTAGCAGTAGTAATATCAGTAGCAGTAATCTAGTAGTAGTAGTAGCAGTATTAATATCACTAGTAGTAGTAGTTTAGTAGCAGTACTGGTAGAAGTAGTAGCAGTTGTAGTAGCAGTAGTAGTAATAGTAGTAGTACTAGTCTTGTAGAAGTAGTAGTAGTCTAGTAGCAGTAGTAGAAGTAGTAGTCGTAGTCTAGTAGCAGTAGTAGTAGTAGTCGTAATAGCAGTAGTAACAGTAGTAATAGTAGTAGTAAGAGTCTAGTAGCAGTAGTCATAGTAGTAGTAGCAGTAGCAGTACATGAATTTCCTTGTCTTCACAGAAGCATTTACTTTGTCAGCTCCCAGCAGCCGAACGTGACCTCCATCTCAAGACATTGTTTAAGCTGGTTGGTTTGCTGAGCGTTCACACTGTGTGGTTCTTAAGTTTAAGTGCTGCGCAGCCACTTTTATTCATGTTCTTGTTGGGCCCAGGTGAGAGGTTACTCACCTGGAGAACATTTGCTGTGACCTGTAATTTAAAACAACCAGAGCAAAGCCCTCCTTCTCCCTTGCGCTCTCTTTATTACGCAGACAAGCAGCTGATTGGATGTGAGCCTTCGTCAGTCAGCTGCACTGACCACATCACTGTGCCCACTCACTGCTGTCCTCTGACCCACCTTCTTCATCTTCTCTCACTATCCATCATTTTCTTCTTCACACGATGTCGCACACCAAACACCGTCTGTTCTTCATCCAGGTTCCTCCAGAGCTGATGGAGAGCAGCAGGTCACTCACATTCTCGGTTTTATGACTCAGGGTTTATAAGTGTTGCAGCTGCTCCAGTCTGTGAGCTGAACTCATCATCATCATCACATTTACCAAGGTGGAATGAACTACAGGCTTGGTGTATTACACCAATGCAGATTAGCAGTGTCTCTCCTTGTCTCCTTGTCTCCTCTCTTCTCCAGTCCTCTTCTTCTCTCCTCTCCTAGTCACCTTGTCTTTTTCTCTCCTCTCCTTGTCTCCTATCTTCTCCCATTCTCCTCTCCTCTCCTCTCCTCTGCCCTCCTCTCCTCTCCTCTCCGCTCCTCTCCTCGTCTCCTCCATTAGACTCAACCCTTTTATAAAACAGCAGAGTGTAATGGCAGACTAAACCATTGCCATTCATCATCCTCTTGGCTTTGACACTTCTCTAACCTCATGTTGGGCTAAATCACAGAACACACACCAACAATGAAACTCACGCACACACACACACACACGCACACACGCCCCACTAAATGCAGAGGTCTACCTACAGAGCAGCGCAGCCCATTGAAACTTCAGCATAGCACATAAAGCTGCTGGTGTCTCCTTCAGCATCCGTGACCTTTTTCTCATTTCAGCTCTCCGCTCGTATGACAGCTAGCAGACAGTTGATGCAGGAAAAAAAAACAAGTCTACAGTTTTACATGTTCTGTGTGAGACGACCTGTGTGCTGAACTTTCTGGCCTTCATGTCATCGCAATCATTCGCCGTATGAGCTTTTGAGCAGCTGCATATTGATCTCCACACAATGTATCTCACAAATCATCCTCTGCCAATCAATAGACAAATCTCCTGGAAAATTCATATTGAGAAGTCCAGTGTTTTTCCTGCGTGCCAACAGTATGAGCCACATTGAATGGTGAATTGATTAAATTAAATCTAAGCATGGCAATCATTGGCCGGTGTAAATCACCATACTGCTGGTCGTGATGGAGGGGAGGTGATTGCATACGGCCGCTCGGGGTAAATCAACTTTTGGATTTTCATTGGTGGTAATAACCGGTAATAACTGCATGAAAATCTGACAAAGCCAACAACTCTGTTATGATGGATAAGTCACATTGGACTGACTGAATCTGATAAATATATGTTCATCTACTCGATGTGGATTGAAGTTTGACGAGTTATTAAAAGTAGGATGTGATCTACTCAAGGTAATTTGATAAAGTGTTTGAAGTGTAAACTGATCAATACAGCCCTGCAAGTGTGTGTGTGTGTGTGTGCGTGTGTGTGTGTGTGTGTATGTGTGTGTGTGTGAGTGTGTCATATACTGTATATGTATTCAGCTGGACTTTAGTCAAATGTTGTAAACATAAAATATAAAGTTCAGCATTTAGAGTTGTTAATCCTGGTGGCTGTTTGTTGTTGTTCTTCTGACTGCTTCACTAAATCACAAAATATAAAGGATGAATGCAAATAATCTTAGCCTTTATCTTCTTAATATTCTTATATTCTTAATGAAACAGAAGTTGAACCAGAAATCTGATGCCAACGTAATCTCAGCAGTAGATCAGTTCAGTAATTTGTTGGTATTCAATGGTAAAAACATAACTTGTCAAAAGAGGAAAACCTGACATGTTTCCATGCTTCAAAAACAGACTCACAAATCTGATGTGACGCTGACACACTAAGACAAAGAGCTTGGTGAAGGACACGCTGGTTTAGAGCACTGATAAGACGTTATTAGGTTGGAGCTGGCAAACTCAAACTCAAGATCTCAAATTTTACTATTCAAACATCCACAACAGAATTTAGTTTTTTATGTGAGATGCAGCATATTTCTATGGCGTCTTTTTTGTTTCTTAGACCACAGAGAGTAGTTTGTGATCTGTGTGTTTGTGTGAAGGACACTGGTATCAGCAAAGATGGTGGTTGATGAGTGATGACCTGATGAGAGATGGACAGATAAGTGGACAGAGAGATAGAGACAAAGACAGAGAGGCCGAGAGGATTAGAGGAGCAGAGGTTGTGCTCTGTCGCTCGGGGAAATGATACTACAAATCTACATGACCATGTTTGTGAAGGCAGATTGCTGTGAGTCAACGAGAGGAAAATGTCCAGTGTTTATGTGTCAACAAACCAATGAGCGCACAATCAAATACTTGTCATCACAGGTGTACGACAAGTGAATTTGTGCAGTAAGTTTCAAGGGTTTGGCAACAGAAAAACACATTAGCCAAAAAAGTAAAATACGTGAATGTATCAGGGCTCAAAGACCAGAGGGACTCACAGAGCAGATGAAAGAGAAAGTCAAGTTTGAGAAACGTCCTAGGCGAGGCAAGTTTATTTGTACGACGCTTTTCAGGAAAAGACAGTTAAATGTCATCAAAATAAAACTCAAACCCAACCCAAACCTAGTACTAGTACTAGTACTCCACTCGGATGGAGAAACAAATGAACCCAGCACGATAAAACAAAAGTCAAAGCAGCACAAGTTCAAATTCAAATCACTTCAATTTTATTTGTGTAACCAAACATGTGAGAGTTGGCTTTCTTAGCTAGTTCAGCAGTGTTCGTATTCTGGCTGTCCAGCCGTCTCTGGCCTGCATCTGTTTTCAGTGGACCCAGAAATCAGACGCGAGCAGCTGCACAAAATCCTCAACCCTAAATCCAGCCACTACCAATCCGAGACACCTCCCATCTGCTCCTGCCGCTCCATGTCCTCAATCCCTGCTGCCTCAGCACCGTCGTCGGCAACTACGTCAGCAGCACCGACTGGCTGTTGTAGTGGCTCAAACTGATTGAGCTCTGGACCGTCGGGCCCTGCAACGTCATCGGAGGAGAGAAATCCTCCACCTTAAATCAGGTAGAAGACGCAAAGATGTCTACACAGCTATCTGAGTGAGCTTGTCAGGGTCTGAATCGGAGGTATAATGTGTGTTTGTTTTTTTTTATTGTCACTCCGCCCCCTCCTCATTCTTTTGCCTGCCCAACGCCCCACATAGACCCCCCAACCCCGTCGCTCACGCTCTCTCAGCTCCGCCCAATTATCTGCATTTTTTTTTTTGCAAAAAACAAAAAACAAATCATATCCAGTTCTCCTTCAGTGTAATGACTTGAAGTTCAACCTCAAAGAAACAACAGCTTGATAGCTTTGATGCTTCTGTCCTTCAACACTTAACCCAAATTGCCTTTTTGTAAAAAAAAAAAAAAAAAAAAGCAGACATATTTTAAATGTCAGTTTCCTGTACATCTTTGGGGTGTTTGTGTCCTGACTGGTTTCACCAGGTCTGATGGTTAAACCTGCATGTGGACATTCCCACTGAGATGAGATGTTGGAGCAAACACAGAGTGAATACTGGTCCGAGCTCAGACACTGCTCCTACTTGTACAAGGTTTTAAAGCTAAAAGTGATGATGTGAAACAGGATCAGTGCTGGTTAACGCTGACTGACCCTGTAAAAACAGCTCGGTTTACTTTGCTACTTGTGCTGTTTGATGGCAACAAACTTTAATCTCTCTTTGATTTAGGGAGCATAGAGCAGAGATAAAACCCACCATAAAATTTCACCCTGTGTGAGATAAAGAAACACCCGCCCATTTGGACAGATTTGTTTGAATCTTAAACATTACTTCAGTAACCTCCAGCTAACCATGAATGTGCACGTCCCAGTGAATATTTCTGGGCGTTTGAGACTGTTCTGCTGTGTCGTCCTCAGTGAAAACATTTTTCCTTTTGTCTTTGTAAGCGACAGTAATGGACAGGATGAAGACTGGAGAAAAGTTCATGACCAACTGCCTCCAGGTCATCCAGGAGGTAGATGACAAGCTGACTCAACTGTTTATTCTTCAGGAGGTCCTGCAGGGGTCCAGCCTGGCGTCAAATAGCTGGAAAACAGGTCCTGTCCTTCAGGTTGGTTCTGAAGGAACTGGTCTGAGGAACATCTGGTCTGAGGTCTGTGTGAAATATGACAATACTTTATTTGTTCCACTAGATCAGGGTCACCAACACAGTGTCGCGGGCACCAGGTAGCCACAGGGGCCTCATGAGTTGCCTGCAGGCTTGTTCTGAAAATAGGACTGTGATCATTTGAAAAGGGAACTATTGTAGAAATTGAGAGAGAAATAAACTGTAAAGAGAAATAACTGTGAACCATCAATAGGTTGATGACCCCTGCAGAAGACTAAAATGTACAGCATCACTGCTCACTGCTTTACAGCTTAAGACGAGAGGAGACGGGACAGAGGGAGAAGACGGAGGAGACAGAGGGAGGAGACAGAGGAGGCAGAGGAGACAGGAAGGAGGTCTGTGTGAGTGTCTGTCTCCTAATGACTACAGGCTTTATTCAATAGACCATTTGCTTCTCAATTAATGCTATAATTACACTTCCTACCTCTGATTACACCACAAGCCAGCACACACACACACACACACACACACACACACACACACTAAACTCCACAGGTAGTGTGTTTCCTCTCATTAACTTCTATCAGTTTTGTCTGTTGAATCATGCTGCTGTTACTGACCAGCACAGTTGACTAATTAGTGTGAAACGCTGTGAACAGACAGACACTGGTGTGGAGGCACAGGGAAGTTTACACCTAGTTCACACCTGTTTCAACCTAAGAAACACAGGGGTCAGAGGTTATTTACATTATGACGACAGTAAAGCTCAAATTATATAATGTTTGTGGTTTTAAATTCATATAGTCATTGAAATTACTTGCTGATGGTCACATGACTCATACATATCATGTGTTCATACATCTTAAGTGTTTAAAACAAATTCCTTACTTTACCATGTGAGCGGTCCAATATATGTCAATTGTTTCATTGTCCTTTGCTGCCATCTTGTGGACTATAAAAACATGATAAGAAAACATTTAACCCACATTAATTAAAGTCTCGAAATCTGATCAAGGCTTTCTGAATTTCATCTCATCTAGCAAATATTTCATTAGTATTTAAAGAAGATCCATGACCATGATACAATTCTCTTCACTATGAACATTAATAGGACTATGGTTGAAGAAGGCAGGGGTGGGAAATGGATGTTTGAGGAAAGCAAACTGGGAAAAGTTTATTAAGAAGAGCAGACAAGCGAATGACGGTATAAATAAATACAGAGGCCATGAGCAGTGAAATAAGAGAAGGGATCAGGGCAACTGCAGGGAAGCCTGTTACAAAAATAAATGAAATGTAAAAAAAAGACTGCTCTGAGGTGCTCACAACATCAACACGGAAAACTGTGTGTTCAGTCTGACATCAGACAGTTTGATGGATGGAAGTCGAATGAATGATCATTTATTTAATAGTATTAGCCAATATAAAATAGCCATTTAAAGAACAAATTATACGGTTAATAAATATATATTGTGAAGAGAAAACGTATATTTTTTAGATATATATACCTTTCCTAGATAATGCATGTTTGTAGAGCTTTCTGTGTATTCAGCCAAACAAGTGTTTTTGTTGTTTTTTTCCTCTTCACATAAAAATGTCTCCAGGGTTCACTACAGCGAGAACAGTTTAAAAGTTATCTGATCAAGCTCTCAGTTTATTTAGTTTATATTTGTTTTGTTTGTTTAAGTTCACTGTTGCACACTCCACACAAACAGATCTCCTTTAGGTGCTAGCGCTACTGCCGCGTGGTCGATCATACAGTATCTCATTCTTCTTCTTCTCCTTTCGACTTGTCCCTCTTCAGGGGTTGCCACAGCGAATCATTGATTTCCATCTTTCCCTGTTCTCTGTATCCTCTACTCTGACTCCAACTACCTCCATGTCCTCCCTCACTGCATCTATAAACCTCCTCTTTGGCCTTCCTCTCTGTCTCCTACCTGGCAACTCCATCTCTAACATTCTCCTACCAATGTATCCACTGTCCCTCCTCTGCACATGTCCAAACCATCTCAATCTAGCTTCTCTAGCTTTTTCTCCTAACCTTCCTGTCTGTGTGGTCCCTCTGATGACCTCATCCTAATCCTGTCCATCCTGGTCACTCCTAAAGAGAATCTCAGCATCTTTAACTCTGCCACCTCCAGCTCTGCCTCCTGTCTTCTGCCTATTGCTAGTGTCTCTAAACCATACATCATAGCTGGTCTAACCACAGTCCTGTAAACCTTTCCCTTCACCTTAGCTGAGACTCTTCTATCACAAATCACTCCTGACACTTTTCTCCAGCTGTTCCACCCTGCCTGCACCCTATTCTTCACTTCTCTTCCACAGTCTCCACTACTCTGCACTGTTGATCCTAAGTACTTAAACTCCTGCACCTTCACCACCTCTGCTCCCTGTAACCTCACGTTTCCACTGGTCTCCCTTTCATTTATGCACATATACTCTGTC